>CAUOPZ010000135.1:7500-92500 GCA_963457665.1 Thysanoteuthis rhombus | reverse complement strand
ATCCATTTTTTTTTTTCATCATTAAACATATCTGTGTCCTGCCTTACCTGGGAGGGGGGGGTTTCAGGTGCCATGCAGTAAGTTGACTGCCCTACCCTTTACTTACAGTATTGACTATCTTGAGCAACGCTTTGTGTGTATGTAGCGGTGTTATTACCAGCCCAACTTGTGGTGGTACCTGCAATACAAAACTAAGAAATCAGAAACAGATTTCAACAGAGACAAGCGTGTGAAATTATCCTGTTAATAACAAAAGGCTTAACAGTGTTTTTTTTTTTCTTGTAAGCTAATGGAACAGTGAAATAATACACCTGTAATAATACAAAGATTGAAGGCATTAAAAAATTTCTCCCACCCTTCAAACTGATTGTACATCAAAAATTTAAAAAATCTTTCTCATGAAAAAAAGCAAGTCTTAACTCAGAGTTTCATTCAAGAGATTCTAGGCGTTAATTTCTCTATTGATAACAAGGGGAATAACTACTGATCATAGTTGTCTCCCTTCCAACTTCAAGTAAAGTTTTTTTTATTCCATCTCACAATAATAAATGTAATAAACCTTGTCGCTGCCACAGAAGAGCTCCAAATTTGTTTGGAGTGGTTTCCAGTGGTAAGTTAGAGGTAAGTTGTCCTAATTGCACAGATGGAGTACTTTTTATTATTAACATTCTTTTTATCTTCATTCTTGTTTTTTCATCCAAAACTCAGGTTGTTTTAGATTCTTCGATCTTTAAGTAAGTAGAATAAATCGAAAATGAAGTAGCCTCTGATGACAAATCAACCCACAACTTGACATTCGACATAGACGATGCCTTTTTGAGTTGACCACAGCGACCCATCAGCAGGTGAGATTAAAATTTACTCATTGAGCTACGTTCTTGTCTATCTGATTTTATCCACTCTCTATGGTACGTTTACACCTAGTAGTACTATATGTAATTATCTCAAGTTGTCTGAATTTCTTAGATTAAATATTCATCCACATAGTTACTTTTTATCCCAACATTCAGGTAATTTTACAACCTACAACTATCAAGTAAGCAGCATGGATCAGAAATAAAGCCTGCTGATGAGCCTCTCTAGCCTGGTCAGTAGGGCATTGTTGATGTTGATTTCCAGCACAGGCAATCCCTGAGATTCATCTGTTCGACTTTCATATACTTGGGACTTTCAAACCCTATAAATTAAGACCTCCTTTTCAATTTCTGTACTGTAAAATTTATAAATCACTTTGGCTATTTAAAATATATACTTTGAATTATGGATTTGTGTCAGGTGTTGTTTTTGTTATTTTTCGGGAATTTTTAACCACTACTTAGTTTTGTGAACAGTTATTCATTGCACAGTGCAATTATATGCAAGCCATATCTGAAGACTTTTTAATGTGTTTGGAACTTTTTTATGTATACCATCTTTAAATAGATAAGTTCAAAATGATAATGCTGATTCACACATGAAGATGTGTCGGCCCTTCAAAATTGATAAAAAAAAGAGTTGAAGATTGATATTAACTGTTCAGCAGCAGGCCAATCTCAATCTTCAATAGGCAGGGCTTTGAACATGAGCAAATCAACTCTGCCTTCAATCACTGAGGATAAAACTCAAATTAAAGGCTATGTACATAATGCAGGCAATATGTCAACAACAATTATTTTACGTAAGGAGTGTGGTGTTCAGCTAACATTACTGTATAATTATATCAATGGATATGCTAATTGATCAAGTCTTTTCATTCTTAATTTTCCTCAATCTTTGTCATTGATCCGGCACATCCATGTATACTATCATTGGAAATGATTCCAATGACTCTGCAGGGGATGTAAAGATTGATACAAGCGTATTTCTTGTGTTTTGATTGTTACAATATCCCAAAGAATTAACAACTTACATCGGAATGGAAACTCCTAATCAATATGCAATTCAATCGCTCAAGATAAAGTCATTTCTACATTTATATCTCTCAGGGAACATAATCCTCTGATTAATATGAGATTCAAGATTCAGAAATTCAACTTTCATGCAGTTTTTTGGGAATGTAATCAGTAAGAAAGTAGAGAGGATTGCCAGTATAGATAGAAATCTTCCCAATCTGACAAAAGAAGGTGTACTTATTTATGTGATCACTTCATCTAAGTAGAACTGAATGCAAAAAGGTAGAGAATATTCTTTTGGTTGTTCAAGATTTTTCTTAAAAGTTGCTATATGAAACCAGGCAAAAAAATACCATTTCTTTCTAGAGAGAGAGTGGCAAAAGACAAGAGAAAAATTTGAAGAATTACAAGCTGTTGGCAAAATCAATTACTTGTATGATATACATGTTTTACACAATATCTAAAACCTAAATGTTTAGAGGGACTGGTCAATAAAGACATGTGATCTGGGTAGTATTAGATTCTAAAATTGATACAACAAGCAAAAGGGTAAATTCATTTTACAATTATCTTTTTAATGTATATATTTATGTGAAGAGAACAATTTAATTCAATTTTGGGGGGGATTTGCCACCAACTTTTCCACAACAATCATTTTTTTTCAATCAGCCTTTTAAGTTTTGATGTTGATGTAACACTTCTATGTGAGAGTAAAACATGAACAGTGATGGACCTTACCCTGCCACACTAAGTCAGTCATTATAATGTACCATTATAGAATTTAGGTTAGAGGAAAGGTATTAAGACCAGAAGGTACAGCACATAAACAAAGTTCAGAATTAGAAGCAATTAGAAGTAGGATATGCCCAGATGGAGAAAGGTTGGGGGTTGTAAGTGCCAAACAGAGGAACTATGTTATGGAATATTCCTACCAAGAATCATCCATATATCTATTCCATAAATGCCAACAAAGTGATTGCTGGAATAAAAAATGATTCTTTCAGAACTAACCTATTATTGAGATCTTTAATACACAAATTAAAATGCCCCAGTTGATTTTTACAAGAGATCTACAGGAATATATATACCAGCAGTGATCAAAATGTCAGGATATATATACATATTTACATATAGTTTTGTCTGTAAAAATATTTGGTATATTTAGAAAGCCATGGGATACAATAATTCAACAAGTTCAGCATCTGGGAATGCTACAGGTTTATTAGGTTCAGTCCTTATAACCTTCCACATAGTTCATATGCTTAAGCATTGAGACCATAATTATCACTTGTCAGCTTACATAAGTTGGTAACATCTCCAGGTTGTGAGAGAATCGCTCACCATAGAGGGAGCTCAAGGAAAAGCATGTTTCCTGTTGGGGGTCAAGAGAATAGGTTCAAAGATAAGCTGAAATCCAATCTTAGAGTGACATCATGCCAAATCTCTGCAATAGTCTGGTAGCTGACATGAGAGGATGTCTTAAGCACCTCCTCTCCAAGGGAAAGTACCGCTTGCCTCACCTGCAGCAAGCTGTGTGCATTCAACTTTGGCCTGAGAAGCCGCCAATGATATCATGGACACCGAAGACGAAACTCTAACCAATGATGATACTAAAAAAGGAATAGAGGACGTCATCATTAATATCAATTGAATACCCTAGGCAATCATATCCAACTGAGTACATATCCAGGATTTAAAAGACAAGCATAGCAGAATATGAGAATGATTTTACTTTTTTCCCCATTTCAACTAAATTCTTTTTCCATGATTATATTTAGGGGTTAGTACAAAAATTCAAATGATAATTTGTAACATGTTCTGAGAATTAAGTATGAAATTAGATAAAATTCTGTAAGAAACAAATTAAATTAATACATATAATAGAATGTATATGCGCAGGGAATGTTTCACAGTTTTGTAAACTAGTTAAATAATAATCCAGTCACTGTTGTTCTTTATGGTGAGAATATTATTACAGATTATTATAAGGATCATACAATATTCTTTGTAAGTATTTCTCCATTATATGCAATTATCTATTGTATCTGAAGAACCATTAGGTATTGAAATTGAATCTCTGTATTTGAAAAACATGTCCTAAAAGGGAAGTAAGCAATACAAAACACAGGACAGAAATCTGTCCTAGCACTTTACTATTTTATTAGAAGCGATTGCAAGGTATCAGTGTTGCCAGATGTATTTTGCGACACAAAACCAAATTTGTATGGTCTTAGGACCAAATAGCTTAGGACCATAGCTTTGGTAACAAAATAATTAAATAACCCATCAGACTAAGCTTGGAGGAAAAATGGATTAAAATGAATATTTTTTTTATTTTTATTGTTGTCTATTGTTGATGTATATTCATGTTGCATCATATCAATTATGTGTAAGGTAAGATTATCTTTTGAAAATTTTCTTTCAGTACCAAATCTTTATCTTTAGAACTAAATAGCATAATGCAGTATCAAATTTGCTCAATTCTAGTTTTGAAAAATTTAAATAGATACTCTGGCTGTTATCAATTTGCTCTGTCTGAATATGAATAGCAAATATATGTATAAAGAAAATCAACACTTCCACAACTCCCTTGGAAGCACCTTTCAAGGGTATTTTGAACTATCTTCCATTTTATGAAAGTACTTAAAAAAATAAGAGGAAGCTATTCCCAATTGATGGAATATTTATAATTTTGAAAATTGTTTCAATTATTGATATCTGTTATTATGTTACTTCATTATGGAGGCAGGAATAAGTCATCCTGGAGCTTTAATTGTATTGATGTAATACAAGCAGTTCTACTGACTCGGCATAATTATCTTCTGAGAGATATACCTTGTGCAACTCTTGACATTAGGTTTTTGCCTACTATTCTTTTCATGAATTTCAGAGGAATACATACTATTATCCTCTGTAAACAATTTATTATTGTTAAAAAATGAATTTTTGTAATTTGTAACTTATTTTTAGAACAAATGATTATCTCATCTTTCAAGATAAATACATTGGTGGACAGATCTATCCACTGCTCCTAGTCCCAAGTTTGGAAATCATATCATTCTGCCCTTCAAGGTGCTGATCATGCACAAATGTTAGTGGAGAGCAAGTGACAAAAATGGTTCCCAAATGAAAAAATATTTCAGAAAATGAAAATGGTTAATCTCTGATAACTTTGTTCATGAAAAAGAAAATGTTAAAAAAAAAAAAAAGATTCAAGTTGCATTTTTTAAAAACCAAGTATGGCAAATAAGATGTGTAGGTAGTGGATGGGATGTGTCAACAACAGCAGTTGAGAGATCAAATTATTGGAAGAAAAAAAAAGCATGGTGCTGATGTGTGGAGGAAGATAGTCAGGAGCAGGCACTGACCATGGTGGCCAAAGTACAAAAGGTATGGAATCAAAGAGAGAAAAAGGGGAAAATATGGCAAGGTAAAATGAGGAATGTTCAAGGTATTGAAAGAAGAAATTCAGCCTATGTCCCATATTCATACATTTATATATCCAAATGAAACAACTATCATGAATCTGTGGTTGTAATAAAATCAAATAAGATGAAAATGGAAGAAAAAATAAATATACCAAGATTTTTGATTCTGTACGTTTGCACTTGTAAAAACAGCTCAACAACTACACCTGTGGTGGTGGTGGTGGTGGGGGGTCAATTTTTACTTCTTAGTTTTATAAACCCAGTGCTAGTCAAACTTGAGAAAAATGATTATTACTATTCGTAATACAGATATCAGTACAAACTACAAGTGAGCTTTGCTCTTTTTTTCCCCCCTAATTTGACAGAATATTTACTTCATGTGCATGTGTGTGTGATGGAGTTTAAAAAGTTAATGTAAACAAAAATATGTTTATTCTGTTGGTGAAGATAGGAAATGATAAATCCACGAATCCAGAAATTGAGCCGGGTGAATCCAATGGAGTTGCAAAGAGATAATGGATGAACAGAGATTTGAAAAATAAAGCCAAGTGCAAGTATATTATGCTGGTAACATGGAAGAGGAGGACATAGAGTAAAAAGAGCCAAAAATTCCATCCAAGCAATAATGACCCAATGTTGATATCAGTAACAATGACAGAATGAAAAAGGAGGAAAAAAAAGGAATGAAAATATTGCCATGGCAACAACAAGGACACAATAAATTAACAACAGTGATGACAATGGCAGAACAATATTTTTTGACAATGATGAGGATGCACAATGAAGGTGATATTGACAACAATATGAAAGTGATATTGACAATAAGCAGATACAACAACCATCTGAAATATTTTGAAAGAATCAAGTACATACATAAAAAATGTGAAATAATTTTGTATCAAAAGAAAAGATATTGCCCTTAAAAGAAAAAAATATCACAAATTTTTTCATCACAAAAACTACCCAATATTTACAAATTATTTGAGTCATACACTATAGCATGCAAAAAAGTTTCCAATACATTTCAAGATGTTTGTTTCAATATACTGCTTCGTAAATTGACGGAATCTGAACTGAAGATTTTTTTTTAAAACAATTGAAAAATATTCTAACAAGATCAAGCATTAGACGTTTACAAATCATGTACAGAAATCAGAAAGCTTTGGTCCAAATGGTGTCAATTTCGAAAATGTATAAGTATGTTGAAATAAAGTTTTTTGAATTGTATCAGATACTTTTTGAACTCCCCGCTATATGCACATAGTTGGTCTTTAAGGCAAATCTTTATTTCTCATACAATCAAGATAAGATCTCATAGAAACTATCTATGAAATTTACTCATTGATTTTTCTTCTAATACTAAGTGTGACCTTCAATTTTTGACTATTTCTTGAAAACATCATCTACATGTCTGCACTGGGAGGTTAATCTTAATTTGAGTTGAAAATAAGTGATCTTATGAAAACTATCTAAATGACCAAATTCATCATCAAAATCTGATCATTAGTAGAATCACTACTCTTCCACCTTTCGGTTAAAAGGTTTTGAGCTGCTATCCTAACACAATCAGCGCATTCACACTCTAAAATATATCATTCCAAGCAGTTCAAACTTCAACAAACAATTAATCTACTTCCAGATTATCTAATTCTACAAGTCACCTTAAAAATAGGTAAAGGATGTTTAAAACCTGTATTAATGAAAATCTATGCTGAGTCTATGATGATATAATAAATTATAGGCACTAAATCATCCCCATTCCATCCCCAAAAAATAAATGAAAATTTTTAAAAAACATATAAAATGATAAAAGAATTGTTTTTTAAATTATGGTAAAAAATCATAATTAGGTTGAAGAAAGTTAGAAAATCTTACTTCGGGAATATGAAGCTGAGAGTCCTGCACTGTAATTGTCATACCCAGTCGCCATGGAAGCCCCCATTCCACTGGTACCTGTGCAATAAAAACAATATAGTCAAGATGATGTCAGGAGATATGTAAACTTGAAAGCAGGGTTGCCAGATGCCTTCTGCTGCCTAAGACCAAATTTGTATGGTCTTGGGACCAAATTGAGTAGCTTCAGTACCAAAATAATCCAATAAATTAATTTCCATCACCAGATTGAATTTGCAAGAAAAATGGATTAAAGTAGAAATTTTAATCTATTTTTCATGTATATTCAATTCGTATCATATCATTCATTTGTAAGGAATCAATATCTCTTGTAAATATTTCTCAGTATAGATTCCTTATTTTTGGAACCAAATAGCTTTGTTTAGACCCAACTTACCAAATTTGGGTTTTGAAAAATACAAAATATTGGCAGTTTCAGAGTTGCTGTCGGGATGGGAGGGCGCAAAATTTTGTGTATATATTTCTGGCACTTGTGGATATACCTCAGAAGCATTGGATATTTGAGAGGGAGTCAGAAGTTCCACAGTTCAATGTCTAGTGCAAAGCAAATCCTCAAGTGTTACACTGAGTTCTAATCCAGAACTGTGATGATTCTTAAACTTGGTAACACTTGTTCAACATTAGGCAATTGCAAACCAATGATATTGATAGCTTCCACTCACTTGTTATTACCAAGTTTAGTAATATTTTCAATAAATTTCTAGATTAGATAAGCATTTTCCAAACTTTTAGGGTAGCAACTCTGAACATAGAATCTCTCAGAATAATTTTTTGATGACATAATTTCAGTGTTTCATCTAATAAATCTTACTGATTTTTATTTCAATTCTATAATCAAGTCATTGGATGTGAACATAGAATACATTAGGAGTTTACTTATATCTATCAATGCTTTATCATTCACAACAATTTTCCTGTTCCAGAGTTTAAATGTCACTTTATATTCCAAAATTGTGGTATAAATATACTAACACTATTTTTTTTACTCTTACAATTTTTCAAGCAATTTTTTAATATGGTATTTTTCATTTTTCAAAAACATTTTATCTTCTGATTTTTCTTCCTTTTATTTTCAAACCATACCATGACCATTTTGGTTGAGAACATGCACTGGGGAGCTACAGGTTTAGATGATGATATGAACACAACTAGTGTTAATTAGATCCTTAAATTTACTTTTTGATGACTTGAGATGATGGCCTCCTCTTTCTAGGTAAATAGTAAAACAACACTGATGTGTCCTCTCTCAAGTGTATAGAGATTCAGTCTTTGGAACCCCCCTCTCAGCCTTGCTGATTCAGTCTGAAGGAAAGAAAAGCACGATACATTTGGCATCAGCTTGATGGATTCATTTTGGAGTGCATTCATATTTATCAAGTCTAGTATGCTTTTTCTCTTATATCGGGGAATTTGAAAACAAGATTAATTTTGTTTATTCTGTGTAAATGTAAAGATAAGTGGTAGCTATATGACCAGATTTGACTGCCAAGTCTTTAGAGCCAAATCTTTGCAGTTGACATCCATGTCAAATAGGCTTCAAGTATGTGGGGCCTTGGTTCAAATCTTTTTGAGGGCTACTTATTTATTTCTGATTCATACTGCTTACTGTAACAATTGTAGAATGCCAGTGTGTTTTCATAAAAAGCAACAATCAAAGAAAAACTAGACAAAAATAATCATGAAAAATGATTCATCTAAAAAAAATTCAGGCAATGGACATCAAGATTTGCCAATTTTAAAAGAAAAAAAAATAGAAAACATTGAAATTGACAACACTGGTCTATAAAATTTAAACATCTAAAACACTAGACTACCAAATCAAAAAAATGAAAATAAAAAAATAGCTAAATAGGCAGCACAGAGATTTATTGATGCACTCTCATAAGAGTTTGATAACAATACCAATGACTATAACAATTTAGAATGTGATAAAAATGTTCTTGAAATTTGATGAGTAAAATTGTTTTGGATCCTCAATATAAACCCTAGGAGTGAAATAAAGAAGGGGGGGGCTATCTAAGAGCAGCTAAAAAATTCAAAAACTGAGATGATGAAAATTCCTATCACTTGCATTTGAGGGGTCAATCTAACTGCATTTGTTGATAAGGCTATAAGACAGCAAAACTTTTCCTGTGGCAAAAATGCTTTAAGGATCAACAAATATCTGTTGACAATGAGGAGCATTCTAGATGACCACTGACACCAAAAAGCATCACGAAAATACATGAGACTATTGGTGTGGACCATAGGCAAACTATTCATGAGGCACACATGATGGTAAGATTGTTATACGAGTCCATTCAACACATTTGGAAAATGTAATGTTGTAAAATTTATGCTGAGACCGTTGAGAGATGACCAGAAACAACATCGCATTCCGGTCAGTGAGGAACTCAAAGATTAAACTTCAAGATCATATAAGTTTAGGGTAATGATCCTGAGATAAAGTAGCAGTCATCCAATTGGAAGCCATCAAAATCACTGGTTGAAAAAAAGCTCACCAACTTTACAGCAATGCCAACCTAACGTTAAACTTGTTTCAACATTCCAGGCACAGTCCACAAGAAATTCATTACCTCTGCTTTGGGGTTAACACATGGTATTCAAAAGAGTAACACTTCCTCCTTTCACTTTAAAATGTCCCCCTTTCTTTACTTGCATAACACTGCTCAAAATACAAATGTTGAATTTTTTGCTGATGAATGTTCAGTGGACCAATGGGTAGAAAAGACTTAATGTGGAGTCAGAGAAAACCCTAATACTCACACATAAAAATATTTAGGCTATGACATGCATGGATTTTTAGTTTTCTGTTCAGAAACAAAGGGTCTTTATCAAAAATAGTAAACTTCAAAAAGTATGCCTGAATAGGTAGTATAAGCACAATGCTTTAAGATTATTTTGATATTTTCTATCGTAATAAAATTTTATCTAATTTTTTTTTGTTTTGAGATGTCCTCAATTTCAATTGGTTTTAGAATAGAGTTTGCATCAGTTAACCCTACTCTGGTTAAACGGTAAATAGCATGGTTTGGAAGAGACTATGAAGAACAATCAGAGCAAATATCCAGATGAGAGGAAGAAAAACAACTGCCCAAGTTCTCCATGTCAACACACCTGCCCACATGTCAGATGTTGTTCGAGAGTTCCTGACTTGCAAAAACACCTCTTAGCCCCTGTTGACTTTTTCCTGTTTCCCAAAATTAAATTCTGGCTGAAAGAAATTAGTTTTCCCGCAATAGAAGAGATCCGGACAGAATAAGAAGCGGTCACACATGGAGATATCCAATAATGCATAAAAACTAGGAAAAACTGCCAGAATTACTGGATACAAGAAAGCAGTGAAAACTGCGCGTTAGAATAAGTTATTTTTTCCATGGTACAACTAGCCATGATAAAAAAAAACATTTTATATAAACAATATTATTGTAAGAAATTTGAAATTCTTAATTTTAACTCAATAGTCCCAGTGTATATTGAATGTTTAATGATTTTAGACATCTATAAAGAGCTAGAATACAACCCATTGTACAAAATTTTTCGAAAGAGAAAAAAAACTGAACAGATTTTAAATACAACTGAATGAATAATGATAACAGTCATTGTAAATTTTGCAACAAAGTCCATGTAACTGAGTTGGTAAAAGAATGATTCACATGACCAGGACCAAATTAGCTAATATAACTAGAGGTGGTAGTACCATTATCACATGCTTTAGATGAATACTACCTTACTCATGCAGTCAAAAAATGACAGCAGTATTTAAATAATTTTGCCATAGTCTTGTAATGTGTAAATCAGATTTCTAGTTTATATTCAATCACAAGTTTGTTTTTTTATATATATTTGCAAAAAAGTAAATAAGGGAGATAATTCAACAATTATTAGTTATTTCCCTTGACAAGTGTTACCGATAAAAAAAAGTCATGTGACATATTACTGGAGTAGATATATATTTTATGTATATAATAAGGCTATCGCAAAAACAATTATTAGTAATCAACTTGTAACTTACAAAATGTTTAATACTTTCTCTACCTTCTTGACACTTACAAGAACGATAGGAAAAGATATATCGATGACACAAAAATACTAAAATTAAAATATAACACACATGAAATCAAATATATACATGTAATTACAGTACTGCACAAATTCAAAGATGTGTTTTTGTTAGTCGTAGAGTAAAGGCAAATGGAAAAGGATATTTCTGAAAAAAAAAAGTTAGTAAAATGGTAGTGGGTTAGTGAGAGAAAGAAAGGCGAGGTTACAAAAACATAGTCAATAAAAGAAAAGTTAGGAATAAGATTGAGACATGCTTTTTGTCAAAACAATTGGTTGAAAAGAGAAAAAAAAATCTAAAAACTTGATATCACCAGAACAGGTGGAGGAAAGACTAATTATAGGAAACCTTCGGTTTAATCGCCATGGGATTTAGTAGATACTTTGATCGAGCATGCATTGCACATGTGCTTTGACAATTTAGATAATTTTGTGAGATATTCGTTCTAGATATTAGACAACAATTTGAATATTTTTTAATGAGGCTCAAATAATTTTTGATTTTTTTTGCAAAATTTTGATGTGTTCAGATTGTGGGGCAAAATCTTGATATTTTTAGATATTTGATTATGCTCAGGCCCTGAACTTATACCAATCATCCAATGTCAAAATGTTGCCGAATCCTCAGTGTGGCACTTGCTAGTTGTTTCCCTACTTTTAACAACTTACAAGAAAAATAGTGAGAATAAATGAGTAAGTCAGTCAAAATGTGACTACCAGGGCTCAAAAAATAGAAACTTATTTGTATCCATGTTGTATTTATTTCATAGAAAATTGTTTCCCATTCAGTAAATTTTGTTTTGCAGATTAAAAGGAACAAAACACTTTATTATTGGAATATATATCAGTCTTTTATCAATTTTTTTTTTTTTTTTTCAAATTTGTACCAAATGTAATGTGTTACATAGAAAAATGTTACATAAACCATCTAAAAAAAAAAAAAAAAATTCAAATTTCTTATACCTAAATTAATTAGTTTACGCATAAATATATTTTGTGATGAACTGATGAATTCGGGTGAAATAAATTACAGTAATTTTTAGTTGGTCTAGGTAACATTTTCTTCAGTGAAAGGTTGAAATTATTTTTTTTGAAACTGGAAGGAATTTTTCTCTTAAAGTTTACATGCTTTCATTTTACAATGGGGATCTATTTACAATATAACTATAACAAAGTTGAACTGGACACTTTCTGCCATTTCTATGGCAATTTGGCTCACATAGATTTTTAACTTGATATTTATAAAAATTTGAAAATTTCCCAATATTTTCATTTTACAGTCCTTAAACTTTTAGTGTTAGTTTTCATATTTTGAATGCAGTTAATGAAGGTTTATTTCTGGAACATCTAGATATGTTTGGATATTTTTTGCCTCAATTTTGAATAATTTTTTTAAAAAACTTTCTAGAACAACTAGATGTTTTTGGATTTCTTTTGTTTTTGTTTTGACTTTGTCATCCTGTTATCATCTGTGATTTCTGAATGTTTACTTTTATTCATTTAATGATTATCGCAATCCTTATCAATCAAAATAGCATCAACTGATGAAGTTGAAAGAAAGTGTATGAATTTGAATATGGGACAGATATTAAAATCAATTCCAAAATTGTTTTCTACAAACATTTTCAACAGCTCAGAACTGAAGCTGGATGATCACTTTTCGAAGATTTTACTGACATGATATTTTTCTGCACTATAATTCAATAATTTATATTTTACATTGTATTAGACCTTTGCATTAAAATATTTGAATTTGAAAAGAATGAAAAAAGCTTTAAAAAATGCCCTATCTCAAATAATACTCGATTTGACGGACATTTGAAATCAACAATCACCCATATCCTCCTATCAAACTGAGGGTTTACTACATACAATATTACTTCATCCCTGCAGTCAAAAAATGATGGCAACATTCAAGTAATTTTGCAATTGCCTACACATAAAATAAAGAGGAGTTGTGAGACTATCTCAATTGAGAAATTTTCACATAATTCAAATATCATTGTGTACCATCATCTTTCTCATACAAATAATGGAATAATAGAGATTTTCCAATTTATTGCATAAAGATATGAAAGTTAATCTCTTGCGTGACAGGTGGACCAATCAAGCAACCAAGATACTTTGAATTATATAAGTTAGATGATTTCAAGGTGAATTATGAAGAATGTAAAACCTATCATTTTTTATCATTACGATAATAATACATACAAATGATTCTCTGGCACACTGACTGCCATCTACAAATGTTTTATATCAAATAACAATTTTTTAACAATAGTTTTCTAATCATTAAAGAATCTGTTGATGCAAAATTAAAATGTTTTGTCTCTAAATATATATAACTTCAAGACTGCATAGATGTACGCAGTTTTTCTTTATTCCAGTAGGATAAAATATGTCTTGAAAAGAAAGAAAAATATTGTCAAATTGTTATAATTTGTCAGAGCAATCTTTAGCAAACAAAGTACCAAGAGAAACTATAATAGAATCATACAAGTACAATAGGGATAAAGCAATAATATACAAAAGTATCAGAACATTAACTCTCAAGATATATCTTAATATTTAAGAAAACTATTATGCTTGAATCTGTCATTGATATAAAAATCATTTTCATAATCCAAGATGTTGTTGATTGATCAAAAAATAAGAATAGATGAAAAATAATATAATTCACAATGGAGAAAGAATAAATGGGATGCGTGCATGTAAATAATCATACAAAACACATAGGAGAAATGCTAGTATTTTTTAAATATTTAGTTGATAAGAAAATGTATGTTATTCCAGGTCCTATCTACAAGATTTCAAAATGTTTCCAACCTGAGATCATTGATAGCCACCTAATTCTTCAACTCTTAAACCCATTAACCATTTGTATTGACAGTGGAACTCTTCAATGAATAGAATTAAAAATAATGGAACACTACTGTGAATATAATAGAACATTTTTTCAATTCACTTGATCGTCGAGGTGAATAGGACAAAATATTAATTACGAATTAAACAGCACCACCACCAGCAAGGAGTAATTCATGATCTGACCGATTGGAAGAAGTGGAAGCAGTCATCCTCTGGAGCTCCACACCTGGTTTAAAGTCAGTGTTATCCCTCCTCTTCACTAGATGCCAACCAAGGCTAGGGTGCCAGCCCTACTATTTACCTATAACTCTAGAGAGACCAGGGCTAAAAAAACCCAGTATGCCCTGCTATTCACTCATATCAGTGGGTAGGACTGGATTCATGCCTTTCACAAAGGCATTAGTACAAAGTGAATACCAACCCTCTCAGCAAGAATCTGAACTTGGTTTGTCGATTCCACCATTTTTCAAAAGGCCTCAAGCTAATAGCCAACATACAAATGATCTAAAACAGTGATTCTGAACATTAGGCAATTTGAATATATTGGATTGGGGTGGGGTACTTGCAATATGGGTGAGAAGAAAAAACCCATTCTGTTACTAAAAACTGTGTCGGTTTAAGGCTTAACTGATTAGTTACTAATTATGAAATACTATTAATTACTGATTTTACTATAGATTTCATCTTAACAGTAACCTTGAGAGTTATAAAAAGCAATGAAGTAATAGCATTGCTGTTACTAAATTTGACACAAAAAAAGAAATTATAAAAGTTTCACCAAGTGCCTTGAAGCTCTTATTTCAGTATTTTTTTTCTAATAAAGAATTTGTTTCGTTACAGATATTCTCCTTAATTTTAGATGATTTTTGGTGAATTTCTGAACTCGACATTACATTAAAACTTTTCAACACTGAATTCATTTTATTATAGTAAGGGGGATATCAAAGGTGGGGCATGGAGTGATATGGTCAAGAACTACTGGTCTAGAATCTTGTAGATGTACATATAACTGACCAGTCAACTCGGACAGTGTTCAAATATTCAAGTTGACATGGCAAAGCAGATCTAATCGGTAACAACTGCAGATTCTATCAGTAGAAAGATGTAATCATTGCAATAATTTGCATCAAAAGTTCTCCTTTGTAATATTAATGGCAAATGGTGATAACAAAATGAAAGGGGTACATCAACAAAAACATGATTGAAAGAAAAAATTATATTCTCTACAATTAGACAAATGGAACTCATAATGCCTTATTCATAGACATATGCCTATACATTGCAAGTGTGGTGATTTTACAAGTACATGAACAGAAAATACTATCTTATCAGAAAAATAAGTCTAAAAAGATTAAACTTATCATAAGGCTCTTAGCAACTGAAGTCCATTGTATAAGATCACTATATATTGCATTATCTGCAAATCCTGTTTGCATTTTATCAGAAAGAATGTAGCACCTCACCTCACAGTTCAATATGTAGCTAAAAGCAGCATGTTTAAGAAAAATTAGTCAGATATAATCAAAAACACTGTGCCTTTAAGGCATTATTACAAGACCCTAAATGAAACCAAGCACCAAATCATAACCATGGTAAATTAATATTTAGAAAAACTAAAGAGATACAAGTTATACAAGTATTAAATGATAATGAATTAGAGACATTTGTACCATCAAATTACATTGGATACACCAGTTCTTGGAAGATCAACTGAGTAAAGCAACATTGAGCCTGGACATCAACTCGATGGGTGATCGTCTGGTAATACCAGTTGCCATAAGCAACCAGAGATCAATCCCTGGCAGAGTCATATGAAAATGGTACTTGATGCCTCTCTGCTTAAAAGTGAAGGATTGAGGGTTTCTTCTCGAAATTAAGAGGTTGAGATTGGGCTAAGACCAGAAAAAAACAGACTGTTCCAGAAATATCAATGAAACACTGTTGAAGCCCTATGCTCCTCATGGGGAAAAGGGCTTAACTAAGTAATTAGAGAGAAATTTCAAAAGCAAAGAAGTACCAAACATCTATAAGACCACACCAAGATCTGCATTCAAGACACTTCAATTGGTTAATGATAAAGAGCTGATACTTACAAAAAACAAAGTATATGGTTTGAGAAGCAAATAGAAATAGTATATTATGTTCCCAGAGGAAAAGAGTTGAATAAATAACTATTGCAATCCAAGATTGAAACTGTGATATTCAGGGCCTAAGCACTTGTTGGAAATGCACTACAAATGCAGAGTTGACATGTGATGCCTGTAAATACCTGGGTTTCCAATTGGGTAGATATTCAAAGAAACAAATCTAACAACTGGCAAACAAAATAATCAACCATCCAGATGATAATGATCCCCAGTTTCGTCTCCCTTCACAAGAGATGAATTTATTTTTTTGCTTATAATACCAAGAAGGAAAATACATTTTTGAGTCATTAAGAGAAACGGAAGAAAGATACAAGGGGGAGAGAGGGGAGGAGATAGGTGAGAAACAATAGAATATGAGAGAGAAGAGAAAGGTGAGGAAAAGAAATAAGATTACACATTCAGTTGAAAAAAGAAAAGGTATATATATATATATATATATATATATATATATATATATATATATATATATATATATATTCCTTTCCCATTAGCAATTTCTTCCCTCTCACCAGAACAAGATTTCTCACCTGCGAACATCATCAATAATTGTATAGGAAAATGAAGGTTGAATGTATTTGCCTTGGCCAAGGATTTAAGTCACTCACTTAAATCAATGTCCATATTTATTTTTCAACATTATTGCCTTCCTTGTAAATTCACTTGATTCAGAGGTGAAATTAGCCACATAGATTGAACATTATACAATGAAAGGAATTCAAAACAAAATTAAACTAATAACTAAAAGTCACTTATTGATGCACTTCTGTGCTCAGCCATCATGCTTCCCCAAGACTTCACCTATGTGATCAGAACACTTTATTCAACACTACAATCTGGAAAGATATACAAAAATAAGTATTGATGAACAGGTGGGAATTACTATCAACAGTAGCAGTAGGAGTCTGAGTTTCCTTGTCCCAACAACTTTGAACATCGGTTTTTACAAGTCCTGAACAAGGCCCATAGAGTAAGAATGAAGGAAATGGTGGAAGAGGCGAAAGATGTTTTCGTGGAAAAATATGAGAGAAAGAGTTTAGATAGAACACAGTGAAGATACAGGTAGAATTAACTTAACTTGGGGGAAGAGGTTTGTCTCTGTGTGATTATACATATACCAGGTGATTGAAAAGTCTTGTTCTTATTTAATAACCTGAAACTATCATTTGATCTCTGAATAATCATATCTTGAGGTATATGAAGTAAGCTATAAGGAAATATACAGTTCAAAACCAAGAGAAATTGAGACAACGGTGAAGCAGTTATTTGTAAATGGGATTCTTAAGATGCTACCAACCAGCATAAATGCACACCTTTTTATATACTTGGACTGATTGGAAATGTGTATTCAACAGGTAGGAATTTAAGTCGACCTATGATGCTTCTGACTTATCTTATCACAATTACAGAAAACTATTCAACTTATTTTGTGCCACCCTGTATATTCAAAGTCACTGCAGTACAACATTTAATAAGCATTGGAGCTGCTTGCTCCAGAGTTAATGGTTTATGAGTGGCAAAGAAAAGATGTGATATCAGGTATCATACAGAGTATAGACAAGAGGAATCAAAGAAAAAAAGAAAAATAGGTCTGGTTAGTCACTCAATGGAAACTTATGTGACCAATGACTTTTGGTAGCATGCTTAGTCTGGGGTGATTAATCAATAAATTACTTCTCTTGCCTTTTTTTGGGTGATGATCACTAAAAATTTTAAATCTGAAAAAATCAAAACAAGTATGAAAGCTGCCAGAGACAGGGACCAATTTAGTATAAACTGGGTAAGTAAATTGAACCCCCAACTAAAAATTTAAGGGGGGAGGGTCCTGTCATAATAGGGAGTAAACACTGAAATTTTCAGCCCTCTTGCACCATTGGTGCAGTCTGTGCATTCAGCAAACCTGACAGACACATTTGAAAACTGAAGAAATCTATGTGGACAATTTTGGTTGACATTTTCAAATAAAGGGAGAATACCAGGCTGAGCACTTAGCGGACAAGAAGCGCAGGACAATAGACGAGGGCTAATGAAGGTCTAGAAGATAAGATATGAAGGTGATGACACAGTTTGGTGTAAATCATCAATGAAAATAAATAATTATACTACGGAGCTGAAAAAGAGTGTGGAATGTTAAGTAAAGGATAGAGCCTACATTAGTAGGCACACTTGGAACCCTGCCAAAAACTTTAGATTCAAGATTTACCTGTTACAAATTAGAAGTGCTGAGGCTATACAGACCACAACATTGTCAGAGGTTGTACAGACCACGGTATTGAATGGAGACTGAGAAAGATGCTGGAGATTAGAGAAGACTCGTGGTCACTGTTTTTATTGATGATCACACCTGGTGCAAATACATGAAAATATATAATAAAAAATAACGATAATTAGTGGTTGGAGCCCTGGGACAGTCCCCTACAATTCTGGGAAAGGCCAAGACTATCCACAAAACTGCACTGGTTAAAATAATGGGGAGAGTCCTGGAGTATTGAGGAGAACGAGAGCAAAAACTCAATGAGTATAAATGATGATAATGCAAGGATTGGATTTAGACTAAGGCAAATACTCAACCCTTTTTACTAGCATTTTTTACTGCATGTTGTCAGAATAGCTGATATGGCAAAAATGCAACAATTTACAAAATATTGTTCTCATGCAAGAAAACTTAATACAAAAAATAACAGACCTTAGATAATTGCACGTATCTCAAGCCATACAGTGTGTCTATTGTTATATATCTGATTTAAAAAAGCTTCATATTTAGTACAAATCTTTGATTATCAGAGTTCATGAAAATTCAAGTGCAATTGTCTCTTATTTTCAAAGTGCAAAGTTACACCATGAATTTCCCACTGATCCAGTAAATGTCACATCATTTCTGTTGGCTTACTGAGGATGCTAGTGTAGTGTCCACCTTTTTCCAGCTAAAGAAAATCATACATACACGGAGTTATCTGCCCTTTGGAAAGGATCTACTTCTAACCCTTACATCTCTGTAGAAATGGTAAATTCCTTATCGCTTCCTCTTTGACGTCACACAGAGACACCCAATAAGATAGCTGATTGTTATCTTTATGATATTTAAATTGTGGCAGTAAATCTCTCCCTCTCTTTCCATGTTCCAACGGCCTCAAGGTAAGCTCATCTCTTCTCTCTTTAGTTAGGATAGTTAGTATAGTTTTTATGCACACTTTCTTTCTACACACGCATCATCACATATTCATCTCAAGAACACATCCTATCTAAGTTAAGCACTCTCATCGTAGTCAGGTTGGACTTCCTAAGATAACTTCATAGTGGTTACAACTAGGATGACCAAACTGATGGATATTCTATAGACTATCTCACATTTACTTGGTGACATTCCCTTCCCTTCATCCTAACTATCTCTACATCTTCATCTTGGTAGATCCCTCCACATATCTGTGTCGGCAGAAACTCCATTCCTCGTTTATTTCAATTCACTCATGAATTAGACCTGGTACTGTTGTTAACTTCTTTGATTGTTTTTATTTCCGCATTTCATTAACAATCGAACTAACTGTGTTTTATTTTGTACTTAAGCAATGAACACGTTACTTACCAGGATTTATCTCCTTAGATCAATTCTGTTAATTTATATTTTAGGGGGCTAATATAATTAGCAGCCCTAAACTGGCATATAGGACAATTATTTCATTTTTTCATTATAAATCTATACAAATATTATGTCGTGTTTAATATGCTGGTATCTAGGGGACGATCTACCTAAGTTCAATATGGCAGTCATGAGGCTTGGATGAGTTACATTGAGTGGTAGTTCTCTAAAAATCATAGTAAATCATAAGTCTCACAGTCTGGCATATATGCAGCTGTTCATCAACACATTTCTGGGAATTATTTTTCAGTTGCTTACTTTTAATAATTCACTTTCATATCAGAAAAAAGCAACTTTATTACAGTGATGGTCAAAATCAATAATAACAATCAGCCTATAAAGAACTGCAGAGATACATAGGGTCATGATATAACAAAATATAATATTTATCTATTTTAGCATGCTTATTGCCCAGAGGAATATACAGAGGATCAAACAAAATTTTTAAAAACAGGTTGAAAAGTCAAGAAATTAGTATCAGGCTTGCAGAACTTGATGAAACACTTATCTGCAAAATTCATCAATTTCAAGCAAAATTGGACTCATTGAGTTTTTAAATGTGAACAGCATGAAATTCAACAAAACCAATCAGAATATATGAATTAAACTGAATCTATAAAATTTATATTGCGGACACAAATCAGGACTTCAAATCTATTGGCTTCAATCAATATATTTGGATCAAATGGTATTCATACAGGGAGACAAATTCCACATTGGCATAAAAAAAGTCAAATCAAATTGATTTAAGCTGAAAAAACAGTGAAAAGTCAAGTGAACTTAGACTGAATACGGAATCTATAAGAGTAACAATGCGGGAACAGAAATCAAAGAGAAACATTAGAATCCATTCTGAATTGATTCAAATCAAACAGTTGAACACCAGATAAATATAAAACAACGTGATGTAGAGAAGATATTAGAAATGCAGTGGAGTCAATTTGAATCAATACTGAATTGATCAATAAAAAAAGTAACACAAATTTTGTTGAATTATCTATTGTTAATTAGATCTCTCAGGTAAATGATCGAGAGAGAAGCTAGAGTATTTTGACGAGAGGTTCTGATTGTAATCAGATGAAGACGCTTAATACCCATGTGTTGTCCCATCAAAATAAATAATCAGAAATAATTTTGTTGCATTGTACTAAGAATTAAAACTGACAACTCATACTGTTACATTTCTGTAAGTCAATATGCTAAAAAAATCAAGATAAAAGAGTTCTTGTGTCCTATCTTATAGGAAGGTTAAAACTAAGGCAGAATTACAAGAGACTTTCAGCCTTTTTCAGATGTAACTAATTGCAAATGTGATAAAGAAACCATATTGAAACTGGTCAGTGACTCAATAGAAACTGTCATGTGACCTAAGATTAGTTGGACAATAAAGTTTGAATTTTCAAAATAAACCGAAGTGAACGTAGCCCGATACAAACTAGGGACCAATTTAGCATGAACTTGCACTGTATGTCCACCCATCCCCAATCCAGCTAAAAATTCATTTTGGGGAGGAATTTTACCCCCCCCCCCAAGGTTTTCCCTAGGCACAAGAAATAAATGTTGAAATTTCAGCTCTTCACATTGCTGCAGCCTGTACATGTGATAAAGAAATAGCCAGTCAGACTGATTTGAAAACAGAATAAAGTTTTTGTGACAGTTTCGGTTGATGATTTCTATCAGGATGGCAGGAAGAGAAAGCAAAACAAATGAATAGAAGAATAAATATAACAGCAAAGATGCAGTAGGATTTATACACCAAAAAGAGAAAGAAGTTTTGAAGAGAGAGTTTGTGTGTGGGTGAACTAGCATTTAGGTTAAAATAAGTAGTACCGTACAGGTAGGTATTTAAGATAGATATTTGATTTTTTGAAGAACTATGCAAATATAATAGTACATCCAAAGTGCTGGTATTATGATTATGTGGCCATTCACTGAAGGACCGTGATGAGGCTTGGATGAGTTGCTGTGAGCATTAGTCCACGTACCCTAGAGAACCATTCTATAGCCCATATACAGTAACTAAGTTTTCAATAGCCAAAACAAACAGTAAAATCTTTTTGAAGACTTGAAAAAAGAGAAATAGAAGTTGAGTGGACAAACATAATGAAAACGTTAAAGGTGTGTTTACACATCAAAGATCCAATAACGTGGGTTTTGGGGGTTATTTTTAGAATTATTTTGAAAAAGTTGAAAAGGTGAAATGTGTGTTCTATCAAAGAAAACGAAATATGACTGTTCTCTTAAATCATTCTGAAAAAAAAAAAAAAACACGTCATTGGAATTTTGATGTGTGATGTTTGAATTTTATCAGTATTATTTGTAGTATTATATTTTTCTATTATTATTCATGCGACTGCAGATGTCAGGTGGTCATCACTTAAAACTAAGTAAAAGCAAGTGTCCTCAGGTCTCCAGCTCAACTGTCAGCATCCTCAACTCTCACAGCAGCACTATGGTTTGTACTATATCAATTTCTTAATTCTAGTTACTAGGCCATTGCTGAGAACAGAAGTCTCAAGTCTAAATGTACCCCACCTGATACTGAGAAATAAATCCACAACTTGATAACTCAATCAGATTTCATCGAAAAATTAATTTGAAAAATTAGTACAGGATTGCCATATGTTTTCTGTCGTACATGAACAAATTTGTATGATTTTGAGACCAAATTAAGTAGCTTCAGTACCAAAGCATTCAAATAACTTGAAATCTTTAATCAGATTAAACTTGCAGGAAAAATGGATTGAAATAAGTATTTTATATCTATTGTTCATCTATTTTTATACTTTACCCATCATTTGTATCTAGAAGTAAATCTTTCATGAATTTTCTTTTAATACCATATATTTATTTTGGAGACCAAATAGCTCTGTTCAGTATCAAATCTGTTCAATTTTAGTTTTGAAAAATACCATACGGCAACCTAAAATGGATATCATTGAAGAGTTTTTGGATTTAGACTGGGTCAGAATAAAATAAACTAGATTTACTGAGGGGAAAAGTGCCACAAGTCTTACTGCAATTAAATGATTAGGCTGTAGTAGAAAAAAAAATTCCTATTTCAATACCCACTTACATGATTTAACCAAAAAATTCAAAATAAGAAAATAAAGATGGTAATAATAATAATAATAATAATAATAATAATAATGATGATGATAAATAAATAAATGAAAGAAATATATTAGATAATAAACTTACCTAGAATGGACATAACCAAAAAGGAGAAATATACAATGGCTTGAGAAAAATAACTTTTCCGAAGACAAGATCCAAGCTACCAATGCTACTGTTTCCTGAACAGCCAGGTCAAGAGGTGTACTTTGCTTCATCTCACAGATCTTTTAAAATCCATCTCCTCCTCCTTCTTGAAAGAGTTTCGTAACTAATCCAGGTCCCCATATGGTACAGGGCAAATCAGGATTGCCAGATCTAGCCAGAAGGTAAGGTAACTCTAGCTTCATCTCTGACAGTTACCCAAAACAGGCATTGGAATGATGCTAGATTTGGAAATCAAACAAGTCTGAAGGTAGAGGTTTACTACCGACCTGAAGTTCAATAACTCCTGCTTCTAGTCTCGCTCCATATTCAGTCATTGCTATACCAATGCATGTTTTGGGGAAGTATCAAAGATAAACCTTAGATTATCTCTCCATCTGGCTAAATCTGCCAACTCTGGGACAAATATTAAATCAGTACAGTTTCCAGTCACGATAAGACAAGCATATATGAAGAGCCATATAAAGGTGCTTGAACATTGAATTTCAACTCTTACCCATCAATCTACCTGCCTTACCATAACATAATGCCTAATAAACATGAGATAATCATATCATTAAATGTGTTAACACGTGTATTAATACACTTTATATTACAAAATGGGTAAAACAATAAGTCTGTAGCCTGACCAATAGTTATTAGCTAAAATTTTCACTGTATAATGTTCTATGATTGATATTTCACACTGAATTAAGTGCATTGACAAGGAAAAGATAAATATCTGTTGCACAAAATAAATCATGAAAGAACATTAGGCTCCAGACCTATTGATGTACCTATATATACATAGACGGTATCCATTTGTACTGGCATATCAACCAATCTTCTAATACCATCTACTTATCACACTAGCCTTTTATAAAGATGCTGTCAATAATTTTGATGAGTTTTCATTCCACAAGTAGTTCATACTGTTGAACTCATTCTTTACGCTGCTTATGTAAATAACCAAAATGTTTCGGTCAGTCTATTCTACAGCATTCTTTAGGTATACAATCTGTAAGCAAAGAGAAAAGTCTCTTTTTTACAAAAAATATATAATGAATAGAAAATGGCGGATTATATATTGACTTATTTGGTTCAATTCCAGCAAAGTGGGAAACAGATGATACCATTCTCAGCAACCCATGTGAAAAATGTGATTCTAATACACACAAAAAAATCAAAAAACAACACTGACATCTGAGTCTTTCAGAGTTTATCCTATCATTTTGTCAGCAAATGAAAATAACCCAAGTATTCCTACATTCTTGTTTTACAGTAATCACCTGTGCATTATTTAGTATTAAAAAAATCAGGGCAGTATATACTTGAGTATATGCAAGAAATTCAATATTAAGAAAAAAAATCAGGGCCAAACTGGATTATACTCAAGTGTAAAAAAAAAATGCAAATTTATATGTACTGATTTGTGGCTACAAAAAGAGGGTTTGCATTATATTTCAGATCACGTTGTACTGTAGTAAATACAGTAACTCTTTGGAGTAAACTTCTTTTTCTTTGAACTACTCCATCTTTTGATCAGCCTGGGTACTAAACTAAATGGTGGGACAGAATATAAGCATTTGTGCTGCTAGATGTATGAAATTAAAAAGGTGGTATTAAGAAGGACCCACTGAGCAGATACTAACACTTCACAAGTGGGATGAAATTCAAACCACAATATTTCAAAGAGATAAAGGCTGTGAGTCATATAGAGGTGAGTTCTGACCAACAAAAAACTCCACACATACATTCAATATCAACTAGTAGTAATGCCAAACATTCAAGTGCGGTATTTCAGCAATAAGTTAATGGAAAAATTGAAAAAAAAAAAAGGTTATTTTTTGTTGTTTGAGGTTGTAAGAACATGAAGGCATGACAAAAAAAGTCACTGCATGACAAATACCACAAACCAAAAAGTCTACTTTTTTCTCAATTGGCTAAAAAAATTAAGGTAGAGGATAACAATTGTACAAGGAGAAAAGAGAAGAAGGAGAAGCAGTACTATCATTTCCATTCTGTTAGTAAACTAGAAAGAATTTCAAGACAGCGAACAGGCAGTTATATAGAAAGATGTATTTCAATGACTAATCACACAGAAAGGAGAGAATAATCACCAAGAGAGAAGTCAAAGTATAATGAAAGGGTAGTCAATGCTTTCTTTCTTTTACCAGATTGGACTACAAAGTGAGATCCCAAAGATTGACCCAACACAGGCACTGGAATAGAGGTAAAATTGGAATTCAAGCGATTCTAGGGGCAGTTGTTCAACACCAACCACTGCCTTCAGGCTCACTTCATTTCCAAATCTAACACCTTTCCAATACCCGTGTCGGATAAGTCTCTGAGATAAAGACTGGATTATCACTCTTCATAGCCCGATCTGGTGTTTTTGAGGAGGAGGGAAAAAAAAAAAAAAAAGAAAGATTAAACAATATCCCCAAATGTTTTTAATAAAAGTGATTCCATTTTGTGAAGAGGTAGACCATTATAGCATAGGGTTCATTATTGGTAAACATATCAAAAATGCACTGAGAGCAAAATGTAGAGGATAGGCAAAATGGAATGTGATGAAGAAAATAAAAGTGCTTCCAATAAAACATATAACTATCCTATTGGGTGTAATTTTTTTTTTTTAAATTATAATCATTGTTATCTTTCAGAAAATTTGTATGAAAAAATTTTGGAAGAAAATCTTATAATTGATATTTTAATTCAATATTTTGTAACATAATCTGGGTTTTATCTCCAAGGTTAACTTAACACAGGCAATGAAATAATATTGAGAGGCTGGTATTGAACATCTGCCTCAACACTCACTCCATTTCTAGATTCAACATTATCCCAATGCCTGTGTTGAGTGAGCCTCTGAGATAAATCTTGGTTTAACCCCCTACATCTTGTATAATTTTAGTTTAAGAGTAACTCCAAATCAATTATATGAGAAGTTCTTTGAACACAAAACTTTTTGTTCATTGATACCTTTCTAATATTCTTGATCCTTTAGCATACAAAATGCTTCAAATTTTTCCTAAAATTACCCAAAAGAATATACAAAGAAAAATACAACCTTTGTACAGTGACCAATACTAGAGAGGAAATCCATAAGAATCATGCACTTGTTTTTGCAATTTAGTATGATGTTAGATATGATCTTTTTCAAAACCCACAGTTAGCAAGTTGTTGTCAACCTGTGATGGCTTGTGTGCAATCCAATATGGTCACGACTAAAAAGCGTCAATCTCATGTCTCTACTGCTGGTAGCCCCAGATTATTGTGTGATACCACAAATTATATATATTTTGAAAATCCATTTCCTGCATAATTTTCACATTTCAAGTTCATTTTAAGGTCAGAAATCACTTTTTCAAGTCTATTTTATCAAATTTAACATAGCTTGGGATTTAACCATTTTCATTCATTTAATCTTTGTACAAACGCATAACCCGATAAACAGATAGTTGAGTATACTTGAGGCTCAACAATATAACTTGAGTCTCAAGTATTTCAATAAATTAAACTATCTGTTCACATATCTAAGATATAAGGGGACCTGATCTAGCCTCCATATCATTGTTTTTGCAGCCTCCTTCATTCAAGCTTAGTTTAATTGTAATGTTGATTAACATTGGTAGGACGAGGGGAGAGTCAGGAGGATGGATGGGGAGTTAGTTTTAAAAACATAATGGTCTTATCTAACATCATGCCAAATTGCAAAAATACAGCACCAAGTGTACAATTGTCACTAAATATGATACACTGCCACTGGACTGTAATATTAATCAAGTACATATTTCATTTGGAGTTAACCTTTACTATCATAAAGAAAATGAGAATGTTTATTCCAAATTTGTTTGGTATGATTCATGTTTATTGATGATCTTGTAATATAAATGATTTTTCAATCGATGTCACAAGCTCATTGATGACTGAACATATTTATCAACCAAGCAGAGAAACTATAATGAAAATCTGAAAGGAACTTGTACTAAGAGAGGACAAGTGTAGTAAGAATGTGGATATGAGTATTCAGGTTATTAGCAGCGAAGACAAAAAGGTTAAGCAATGAATGGGACAAGGCAAAAACAGTCATAACTGCAATTTTAGCATCAAATACTTCTACAAAATATGACTCTGCCATCTGATTCCTTGCATAACACTGTGCAATGCAATTTTTGTTGCTGGGTAATATGTTATATTCCAATTGCTTGGGTGAAAAGTATAGAAAATGGTCATTATTCCCACAGTTAGCAAGTTGTTGTCAACCTTTGTTTCAGTGACCAGGACAGTGATATTAATATGTAAAGAAAAACCTTGATTATTTGAATATCAATCATCCAAATAAGATTTCAAGCTTCTGTATGGCTTTCTTTTTTTATGATCAGTTAACCTAACAATAAATTTGCTGAACAAAATACTTCCTGACAGTCGCGTTTGGATAATCAGGGTTTCTCTGTATTTGTTTTTAGGGGGATTTTTTTTCTACTCTAGGTGATTAAAAATATGCAAATTTGCCTATTCCCGATTCAAAATAAATAGATTCCAAATTATCACAGTCCTGGTCACCAACGCATTGTTAGAAAGGAATATTTGACATTTTCTATACTTTCTAGACATAATAGAAAATAATGTTACTCAGAATCGAAAAGAGAAAATAAATCAAAATTATATTGCACAGTGTAATCAAGCACAAAGAGACAATTGGTTTCTTCAAGGTATATTAGTAAGTAACAGGCTTCTTCGAGACATTAGTGAAGGGTAAATGACCACCTAAATCATCTAGAAGCTGAGAAAGAGTGGTACAAGTCTACAAAGATGGGTTACTTTTGTTTTTTGTAAATTGGGAAGGAAAGAGCATGAGAGAAAAAAAGGGGGAAGGAAGGAAAATGGAAGTGATGAGGGGAAGGAAAAACAGAGTATTAATGGCAGTAGGAAGAGTCAAGTAAGTTATATGACAGATATATATACATATATGTATAAACATACATATACACACACATGAATAAATGCATACATGATATACAGAAATTATATACATATATGTAAGTCCATACTTACAAACGTAGGAACATATATATGTATGCAGGGTATAAAAAAAAATGTGTACAACTTTGAATTGAGTGCTGAACTCTCAAGGTCACAAATCGCTCAAAAATGTGCCCAACTGACAGCAGAGTGCTCCTGTGGCATAAACAAAATTTGTTCTGTCCGATAGAATAGAGAATAAACTAAAAAATATTCAAAACAGAGTTAATTTTGAGTCAATGTATCAATATCCTACATATCAATTTGCTACACAAGAATTTCTCCTCCGAAGACATTCACTTGCTGACAAGACCTTCTGAATTATCTGAGACAGAAATAATATTCACATGCACACTTTTTCTCAAAATTAACTCAACTAAGCAAATTTTAATAATTCATCAACTACTAACAGGAATGTTGGCAGGTCCACTGTAGTTGAAGGCAATCTGGAGACTCCTCTTCCTTCCCACTACTATCCTTTTGGATAAGGGTGGGCACAACCCCTATCCCCAGTTTGCCAATCACTTACCCTAAAATCCTACTCTTCAGCGCAGAGACATGGAGTACCATTTTAAAATTCTTTGGTATGACTCGGCTAGAGATTGATGCCTGGATAGTCATGGCAACTGGTATCCCCAGATAGTAACTCATTTAGCTAATAACAAGGCCTGACATTGTTTACTTTTGGTGATCTTATGAGAACTGGTGTGCCCAAAAGGAAAACGAAAGCATAAAATATATACAGGGTGACCATCAATTCCTTTGTTATACATGTACAATCATGTCTTACAAACTATGCTAGAAGGTTTGAAATCAGGCTAAGACTATGATCATGCTGTATTTTACTAGATTCGTGGTCAGAAATAGATTTACTTTCATAAAAATCTGAATGCTGTGGCTGAAAAAGCTACCAAGACTAGTACATGATTCCGCCCTAACTTTTCTGAGAATTGAGCTTCTAATGTGTGCATGAGTAAAACTAAGCTGTAGATCTAAAATCTATTAAAACAGGTCTTCTTTCTGCACAATGGAAAGATGAAGGATTTATAAGATAAACTTAATGCAACATTTCCTGTATGGTTGATGCATAGAATAAGTATAATTCTTTGGATTTCACATACAAATAATGCATCTAGTTTTGAACTGATTGAATTAATTCCCAATTAGAATTCACAGTAAAACTGAATATGATATTCAGCCATATAACAGATTAACATTGTACGCCTGATGTCTGAGAAGTGAAAAAGAAAGAATGAAAATGTTCATCTGGCTTTCAAGATTCTCACATGCTCAGAGAAGCATCAAAAAGGCATTGAACAGCATCCTATGATTCTAGTAAAGAATTTAATTTAATAACAAGTTTGGTTAATCACCCACTAGAAACCGTCATATGGCAGCATACGAATAATCAATTAAAGAATTGGAAAAAAAGATCATCAATGAATAAGCTACTTGTGACGCATTTTGTTGTCTAGTGATCACTAAAAAAGTCTGAATTTTCAAAAAACAAGCATGAATGCCATCAGACACAAACTAAGGGATTTCATTGTAAAATCCCCCCCCCCAACAAACTATGTAGGTGGGAATTTTCAAAAGAAAAAAAAAAGAAAGAAAATTTTTTTTTTCTTTTCTACTAGACATGATAAGGAGTATATGTTTGAAATTTTAGCTCTCTAACTTCATTGGTACAGCTTGGAAATGTCATACATATTTAGTCAGCCAGACCAACTTAAAAGCTGATAAAATCTATGTTGATAGTTTGTAATATGTACATTATAAATGTACACCATTGAATGGTTTCAAAATATGAATCTTCAATACATCAACATATAAATGGGTCATTGAGTAGTTATTTTACTACCTCCCCCACAAGGGCAGAATGTAACAGAAAGTTGGATTTATTTTGAGGACCAACACATACTTGCATGGGCAGCACAGGCTTACAATACTTGGTGTTCCCAAGCGGTTACCCATCTGATCAGTATTGATCAGGTTCGCCAAAGCTCAACTTCAATGATTGAACCAGAAGTAGCATATTCAGCATGATTTTAATCACAAGCAGAGAAATGAATGTAATTTCTGAACAAATTGACTCCTAAATGCATTGCTATTTTCTTTTCTTAAAAATAAAATTTGCAGTAAAGGCAGGAAGATTCAATCATTCTTTGATCCATACAATAAAAAATTCAGCAAAGCTTGGAAAATAAAGAGATTTACAATTGCAGAATAACCACTAATTTTGTTTTGTCTATTTTTCAAAAACAATCATTCAAAAAAAATCACAATTTTTACTGATGCGTACATGAACATTTCAGCTAAAAGTAGTCTTGATATCATTCAATATTTATTGACATTCAAAGTTGTACACTTTTTCTGAACATCCAAGTAAGTTTATATGATATGGTTAAGTCTTTGCTTCATACATAATTCTTGATATACTTGTTAAAAATTTTCAAGTCTTCATTAGAAAGAAGAATACTAATTCGCACTGGCAAACTTTGACAAGTCATCAGAAAGTATATCTTTTCTTAGTAGAATATCATTAACCCATTAACTGTGGAAGGTAGTAAAGAATGATAGTTATCCACTGCAAAATAAAAGCTCTAAATAGACATGAGTTGCCATCATCAATCATAATAAAAATCTTTTTTGAGTTAGCCATAGAAATGCAATGATGGAAATTCCCACCATTCACAGTTAATGGGTTAATCATAAAGTTATTGAATATCATCATAGATGATATCAACATTAGATGATTGAATTTTTAAAGGTTATTGAACATTCTATAAGTGATTGGTATCAAAAACTGAACTTTCATTAGTACAAATGTTTGCTCTTTTGAAAATTTGCCAGCATAAGTATTTTTGAATGTAATCTACTGCCACAAAGAGATAATTTTGCCAATTTCATTTTAAGTAAACCAAAGACTGAACACACACATATATGTATTTGTATATACATTCAGACATGTGTACGTTTATGTATATATTTATAAGTTATGTATATATCTACATATAGATATGACGAGGGGTCATTAGGACTCACTAAGTTGATTCAAATCAATCCCGGCTGTGGTCTGTGCTGTGGGTGAGGAAACTGACTGCTGCTGCTGTTGTTGGGGCTGAGAAGTGAGGGAGAGCTGCTGGTGGGGTGGTGGCTGTGGGGCCGGGATGCCTGCTCCCCCTGTGGTAGATCCTGGGCCAGTGGCCCCTGCCAGGACTGATGGTACCACACCACTGTTACCCTTTTGTTGCTGCTGGTGCTGCACAGTAGCCTGAGGGGTGGGTGACCCCTGACCTGTGCATACATAAAAACAATCGTAAGAAAAACAGGGACCAGTCAAATAACCTCTGACCTGCGTATAGAAACAAAAAAACAAAAAAAAAAAAAAACAAGAATGGATGGAGGCTAATTGCCAACTTCTCTTCCACTCTTGTACATTAATAGTTTGTTTGCTTTTTAATTGTAAAATAGAATTTTTTTTTTTCAAAAGAAGGAAAAAAAAATATCTGAACTTCTGTCAGTTGTTATCAGTTTTGTTCAAAGAAGAAAAATGTGTTGTGTGTGCAGGAAAGGAGACACAGGATGAGTATAAGTGTGTGTCTCTAAACATTCATAGGAGTATATGTTTGTGTGTATCCCTTTCTTTATATCATATGTTTATATAGGGTTTTGCAAAAGAGAACAGCGTAGATTACACAAAAGAGAAACAGAAAAGCCATGGAATACATAAAGAAGAACTGAATATAATGTAAATCAGGATTCGTGAGAACAAATGCACTTATTTTAAGAGTATACATGAAATTTAAATCACACACATAGGCAAAGAAATTTTATTTCTCTGATTTTAATTTACCTCAAAACAATTTTAAAAACTTGTCTAAATTTCTGAGATGAAGAATAATCATTATCATCCACTGATTTATTTGAACAGGTGTCTTCATCTTGGTTGTTATAATCACAATGATTCTGTTGTTGTACCCTCTGGTCTTCTTCAGGTGCCTGTCAAATTCAGTAATATTTTTAGAATTTCTATCAACACAGATTGTTCTCATTCCACTGTCCATGCCAGAGAATATGTCATCTTAGTTAATTTGTCCTTGTGATGCCACTTCTCATTCTACTGAACCAGAATATATGAATTTCACTGCCTTACTCACAGATTGAACTCACAACCACCAGTTAACAGCATATACTTAACTAATACTTATATCTACTGAGTCATTGTCCTGCAGAACAATCAAGCATTGGAATCAACTCAGAAGAATTAACTGATATGAAATATTCTCTAACATAGACAGCGGAATGATAAGAATCTATGGCACAACATAGGGAAGAGGGTCCAAATTGGAATTCAATGCTGCCAAAAATTCAATCTATTCGAAACAATATATCTGATGTATTCATTTCTGTTCCCCTTTCATGAATTTTTTCATTTCTTATTTATATGCTATTTCTAACATCAAGAGCATGGGGATGTGGAATTTTCACAATCAGAATTCCAATCGGTATCAACTTCTCTATGAAGCCCCATTAATTGAATGAAAAATTAGGTTAAAAATTTCCAGGTTACTAAGACAGGCAACTAAGTACAACATCCAAAACAATGACACTATAAGAACCAAGAGAAGAACGCCAGTTGGAATGAACCAGCATTGAAAGCTTCTTGTTTATTTTCCATTTTCAATACTGATAGGAAAAATAAAAACAAATTGACTGTACATACAATTTGAAAAATACAATAACTAAAATTTTCCTGAGACAAAAAAAAAAAAAAAAAAAAAAAAGAAAAAAGAAACCATTACTCTTCAATCTTTTCTTGTTCAGAATAGTCTGAAGATTAAAAAATTTCTCTGATCATTTAAAGAATGAAGTCCAAGGAGACAATTCAAGAAAACTTTGTTTTCTTTGACTGGCTAAAAATCATGCTATATATAATCAGGCTGCTGTTCAATTCTTCAGAAACTCCAAATGATCGAGCAACAAATAACAGAAAATATAATAACAATCCACTATCATTTTCCTCTGAGGCAATCCTAGTAGATAAGAAACATCAGGTTCTTCCACTCAAAAACCGAGACATTGCAGTAATGGTGACATCCAAAAAACTGCAATAATCCTAGCTCCTAATATTACAGGGAGAGCAATTCTGAATATAGAAAAATGCATGGGTCACCATCATGTACTATAATTATTGATATTTCCAATAATGTTACAGTAAAAAGTAGGATAGAAGAACTAGTTTAAAATCAAAATAATGTCCAAGATAAAGATATCAATTGAATCATGATGGGAGATCAGGAATAACAAAGTAAAAATAAGAATTGAAAAAGAAACTTCTAATAAAGCAGCCAGAATAATCTTAATCTTAAGAATAAAGGTTTAGAAGTCAACTATAAGTCACCTATATGTGGCAAATACACTCAATATTATTTCTGAAAAAACCTATCTGACAGATTTAATATTCAGATCCAAAGAAATGAATATTTTACAAAGAAAATTAATTAAAAGTTTCATACCACAAAATCATATCATTATCTTTGCGGCCCAGTGGTTTGCAGCCCGTTAAACTGTACAGCACAGCAGCCAATGCTATGCAACCCGATATAATGCTGTAGTAGAATTGGATTAAAATCAATGCAGGCATTTCACATAGGCATACAAAAAACAGATCTTCATGATATAATCCCGATAGGTATAATGGTCCTTCCCACTAGGTAAACCTAAAGTTATGAGAGCAACAAGAAGTGAAGTATAATCAGTTAAAAGTTTTCAAATTCATGCCCAAAATGGAGTAGTAAGTAAACTTTTGGAGAGGTGGGTTGGAGTAAAAATATTTTCATATCTTGTGGGCCAAGACAAATGAGACGTTGATTTATTTAAGGCCACGATAAGAATGAGATTTTTGTTCTAGGTTTCAAAACTGAATTTCATTGGTAGTGACAGGGAGCCGACATTTGGGCCCAAGATTTTCAACTGAGAAGAAAAAACTAAAGATATCAATATGAAGAGGGAAAGATGGAGGCTAGGAAGAGAGCAAAGAGGAATTCTTCAATATCAGCAAAAAAAAAAAAAAATGAATGAAAAAAGTTTTCCTCTCAAATCAAATTTTTACTCAAACTTTTGGTCAAGTTGTTCAAGATAACATGCACCCAAATCGAAGTATGAAACTCCCAGTCATCACTATGTTCCTCACATACCTTAGTGACCCTTTCTCTCTCTCTCTCTCTCTCTTCAACATGGACATCTCTCCCATAGCATTCCATTTCATTTCACAAGAGACTTCTAAGATCCCTCTTGTTCATACATACAACCCCATTTTCAGCTCTCTTCACTATTTTTCCAGCTCGGTTGCCAAATTAGCCATTTTCCTGTTAGATCTAGTGAGTTTTCCCCAATTTAGTTAATAAAAATCTACAGGAGCAAAAATTTTACAATTAAAAAAAAAACAAAAAAAACTAATGATTTAATATAAATGTACAATTTTTACAATATATTACAAAAAGAGATAGTTTCTTCTTAGCCTTTCTGTTTCAAATGTTCTGAGTTGTTGAAATTCTAAAAAAATTTGATTTGAAAAGACCTCAAGACCTCAAAAAAAAAAAAAAAAAAAAAAAGAATACTTGACAACACTGTTTTCCAGTCATATGCCAAAGGAATCAGCATCATCACAAGTGGAAAATATGGATTTAATTAACCAAATTTCCCTTTCTTTAAACAATTTCTATCAAAGAAATCTTGCTCCTTGATATCTGCCATCTCTAACCACCGAAGCGGCAACTTCTTAAATGGCCCGCTAAATTTCTCAGATTCTGATTAGAAGAAAACTCATGCTCAGAAGAAAATTGAGCCCTTCCCTACCTACCCCAAAAGTTTTTGAAGAATTCTCAAGGAATAAGCAAATATTCTTTCTTCAAATTTTTTCTTCAGCAATTCAAGGGGTAAGTTTTGATGTTTTTGTATAAATGGTTGCTTCTACAGATAAAAAGATTACTATGATTACTAGATCACAATTTGCTTCTTTCTATTTTTACAGGTAAGTTTCCTCATAGAATTAAACTAAACTGAGAGAATAAGAAAACTATACTTGAGAAAAAAAACTTATACAAGTCTATGTACAGAAAGAAGAAGTGCTTGGAATGTGAAAAAGGTTTTAACTATCTTGCTACTCCTGATAGGTGATTACTTTAATTTCATTCAAAATACTCTCCAAGTTATCAAACACAGGGCAATAAAGACTGCATAAAAAACAGCCTGGTCATCTCAGTAAATAAGTTAGAGTGTCATGCTAAAGGCAGTTGCTAAAGTATTCCCCTCATATCAATGGATGTTACCAAAAAATATACACAACTATTTTAACATCTAAGACTGACATACTCAAAGAATTAATTGCTGACTACCCAAACACTATACCAAGAGAGTATCCGCTCCTGCTGGGTCATCGGCCCCAAAAGACTCAGCCAAATCACTTACTTTGGGTGGAATGATGTGCTCCGAAAGCGACTACCCAAAGCCTTCACCAAGAAAACACCTGTTCCTAATGAGTCATCAGTCCAACAGCAACCATTTAAACATATCCCCAAGACAGTAACCAAAAGGACAACATTATACATAGGTGCCTACAACGTCAGGACACTGTCAACTGATATGCACCTAACCGATCTAGAAAGTGAAATCAGAAATGTCAAATGGGACATCATAAGCATTAGCGAGGTAAGAAGACTCAGAAAAGAACTAATCGAACTGAGGAGCCGACATCTTCTTTACAGCTACGGGAAAGAGAAAGTAAAACAAAGTAGAGTAGGCTTTCTCATCAATAAGGACCTCAAAGACAATGCAATTGGCTTCAAAGCTGTCTCTGACCAAATAGCTAGCATCACAACACAACTTTCAAAGAGATACAAACTCAATATAATCCAAGTCTATGCTCCCACTTCGCAATCAACCCAACAAGAAATAGACAACTTCAATGATAACCTGAACTCCCTACTCCAAGACACAACAAAACACTTCAATGTCGTCATGGGAGACTTCAACACACAGGTAGGACAAGGAAATGAAGATTACGTTGGTAAATTCGTATACAAAGTACGGAATGAGAGAGGAGAAGATCTTGTAAACTTTGCAACGGCTAACCGATTCAAAATCATGAACACCTTCTTCAAGAAGGAAATGGACCTGGAAGAGCCCTATTCACGAAACAAAGAATGAAATAGACTACATCCTAATGGACAAAAATGATATCGTCAAGGACATCCAAGTTCTGAATCAAGTCAATGTAGGCAGCGACCACAGAACGGTACGATGTAAAATACAAGTAAGCACCAACAAAGAACGCAAGAAAATGTTCCACACCAAACCACAACCCCTAAACATACCAAAAGAGTACGCTCGATCTTCCAAGCTCGAACTGAAAAACAGATTTAAAATTCTTACTGATCAAGACAACACCAAAATCAACAAACTAAACAACAAAATGACAGCATCTATAAGTCGCCACTATATTCAAACCAATGAGCACACAACCCATTAGTAAAATCTCAGATGAAACTAGAAATCTCATGGAAAAACAAATAACCAGCATACTTGAAAAAAATGGAAGCCTAACAACAGACAGAGACAGGATTTTTAAATGTGCCAAAGAATTTTACCAAAAACTTTATTTGTCCAAACAAGGAATACAAAACAATGAACAGGATACGCAAAACATGAGCAATCAACTCGAGGACTTCCCACAAGTAACCCCGTGGGAGATGAAACAAGCCATTAAACAGACAAAGACCAGACGACATCACCATCAACCTGCTCCGAGAAGCAGGTGAAATCATCACCAGGAAACTAGCCGTCCTTTTCAACTTGTGTCTAAAACACAGTTAAGTCCTAGATGATTGGAGCACAGCAATCATAATGCTTTTATATAAAAAAAGGAAACCCCGAAGACCTCAACAACAACAGCCTACTTAACTGAGTATACAAACTTTTCACTAAGATCATCACCAACCGAATCACAAAAACACTTGATGAAAACCAACCACGAGAGCAAGGTGGCTTTAGTAGAAGCTACTAGACCATGGACCACCATTCATGTATTCAATAAATCAGCTGAAAGAAAAAGCAGCAGAATATAAACTACCACTCAGCGTAGCATTTATCAACTGCAAAAAGGCGTTTGACTCATTAGAAATCCTCAAAGAGACCATCACTCAACGAGGTGTAGATCCAGTATATGTTGAAGTGTTGAAACATATATACAATCACAGCAGCTTCTTCATCAGGTTTCATAAAGACTCAGACCCCTTTCAGCTCCAGAAAGGAGTAAGACAAGGTGATACCAACAACCCAAGCTCTTCACAGCCTGCCTCGAGATGATCTTCAGAAGACTAGACTGGGAGAGTAAAGGAATCAAAATAGACGGTGAGTATCTGAGCAACCGCAGATTTGCAGATGACATTGCCTTTTTCGCAGAGAACCTACACGACCTCCAACTAATGATAGATGAACTAAATGAAGAGAGCAAGAAAGTCAGCCCACATATGAACTTCAGCAAGACAAAGATCATGTGCAACAACCACATCGGAGATAAAAACACTAAGATCAAAATTGAGGACACAGAACTGGAGGAAGTAGATCACTACATCTGCCTAGGACAACGAATCTCCAGGAGACCCTCAAAGGAAGAAGAAATCAAGTGAAGAATCACACTGGGATAGCAAGCCTTTGGCAGAGCAAGCTCAACCTTCAAAAATAAGAAGATCCCAATAATCCTAAAAAGAAGGGTGTATAACCAATGCATCCTCCCAATAGTCACTTATGGAGCTGAAACATGGAACCTTACCAAGAGACAGATTCGCAAATTGAGAACTATGCAACGTGCACATGAAAGAATTATGCTGGGCCTCATTTGGAGAGACCACAATACAGCTCAGTACATCCAAGAAAAGACAAGAGTCAGGGACATCATAGAATCCATTAAAAGCAGTGGGCTGGCTATGTTGCACAAATGGCAGACAAGTGATGGACATTGCGACTTACAACATGGATCCCCTGAGATCACGTGCGCAACCGAGGCCGGCAGAATATTAGATGGAGAGACGAGTTAGACAAATTCAGAAAGTACTGGCTCCGCGACGCCCATGATAGAGAAGTATGGCGAATCCTAGGGAAGGTCTGTGTCCAATGACGGACATTAAAAGACTGATGATGATGATCTTGTAGAGCAGGAAGAGGAACTTTGAGAATATTTCCCAAACCTTTCACTAGCAATCAAATGGAATTCTAAAAATCAATATAATTTGATCCTTTATTTTCAAGGGTTCATAGGAACCTGTCAGAGTGCCCCAGGAGTACAGTAGAACAAAAAGTTTGGAACCCTTGTCCTAGGCCCATGATAACTGATAGTACTGTCAACTGTTGATACTATCATCATACTAATGGAACATGGCATATGAAAGTAACAAAACACTAGCAAACAAGTAGACAAAAATAAGCTAATTGTTGTGAAAAAAAAAAAAAAAGAAATCTAAAATAATTATATTTTCTTGCAGGAGTTTTTTTTCATCCAATTGACTTTTATGAATCCCAAAACCCAACAGGAACTGTTGAAATATCAATGCATAACTTTGAGGCACAAGTTCGTTTCTAAGACTGTACTCTGTAGTACTTTGCACCACCTAAAAAAACAATTTATCTCCTTGTAATTGTGAATTCCAGAATAATAAATGCTAAAAATGGAAAATTTTACAAAAGCTATTAGAGCTTTTTTATTTTAATATTTCAATGAATCAATGCATTTCTTTCTTCCATACAACACTTGATCATGAATGGTAATGATTGATACTTTTTACTTTTATCATAAAAGACATGATCTCCAGCATATGTACACAGTTTGAAAGTATAAGGAATAACATGTTCGTTATTTTGTGAAACTATAGTTTACAGATGAAAACTTTTTCCATACAACTGTTGATCATAAAAGTGAAATTCATATGAATGGAAAGGATCGATCTGTTACTTATACCCTAAAAGATATAAAATCTTACATAAGTTAGCTGCCGAAAAATATTGAGAAGAATTGGTACGTTATTTTGGCATACTTTTATAGGTACTAACATACAAATGATTCATTCAAAACAAGAGTATATATGAGCAAGCATTTTTTAAACTGCAATGGTTTGGAAAATATTTTTTGTCAAAGGCAATTCTAGATTCCCTTGTTCATGTTGCTATAAGATTTAAGCAAATGTGTGAAATTTGATTTTCTTCTACGATTCTTCATTTGAAAAGATAGTTTTTTGTTTTTTTAAAAATCAAGTTCATTTTCAATTCTCAATATGTTTTTCTTTGGAAACAAAGCAGTTTAAAATTCAACACTTTATATTCAATCATGATTTTTTTCCCCACATTACTTGGTGTTTTATTCCTTTTGGTTCCCTTTTTTCAGTAGATATTAGAGGACATAGACAAAACATTCAGCTTAGTTTACTAGTTTACTAAATTTGGTTGTTTCTAAAGTTGAGAAACTTCCCCAGGGCAAAATTGAAATTAGAAGTCATGTTTTACTATTTGAGGTCTCAGGAACTCTGAAAAAAAAATCATGAAATCACAAATGATCAAAAATAGGAAGATATTTCAGTCACCCATTCTCTAGCAAAAACCATTCACTATCTAAATATCATTGTATCTGTAAAGACACATAAGGAGATACAGAGTAGCGCAACAGTTACTGGCACGGGAGACAAAATTGGCAAACCAAGTCCAAGCTACTGCCACGGCTGCTTGTGATCTCTTTGCCTTGATGCTCTTGTGAACTGTATTAATCCACTTCTTCCCTTGGCTATAGGTAAATAGCAGGAGAATTGAAGTCCCTTAAATCCTGTAAGACAGTCCGTCTAAGAGAAAATCATTCTGATGGAAGAAAACTACAGATAGGCAGTTACTATGATAACTCTGGAACAGCAGGCTGGTCCTAGGTCCAGTTGAGTTGGTCTACTTTCTCCAGTTCAGCATTTTCAATTTTGATCAATGTATGTTTATTACCAGCATGATTGTTGCACATGATCTTTGTTTTGATTCATGTGAAGGTTGACTTTCTTTCTTTCTTTATTCAGTTCATCTAGCATTTGTTCAAAATTGTGGTTCTCTACAAAAAGGATGATGTCTGCAAATCTTGGGTTGCTCAGATATTCACCATCTATTTTGATTCCCTTAATTTCCCAGTCTAGGTTACGGAATATCATCTTGAAAGAAGCTTCTCTTACCCCTTTTTGGAGCTGAAAGGGCTACGGGTCTTTATGTAGCTTGATAAAAGAGCTACTGTGACTGTACATACCTGGTAGAGTGAGAGCCTCAATAATCTTGGGGATTTCCACTGTGTTGATGGCCTTCTTGAAGTTGATAAATGCTACAGTGAGTGACATTGTGTATTCTGCTGCTTTCTCTTTTAGTTAATATATCTAATGGAGATGGTCCATGGTCAAGTAGCTCCAAAAACTAGCTTACCCATGATTGCTTTTCATCTAGCGCTTCAGTGATTCAGTTGGTGATGATTTTTGTGAAAAGTTTGTAGATACAAGTGATTAGAATAATGGGCCTATAGTTGTTGAAGTCTTTTGAGTTTCCTTCTTTATATAAAAGCATTATGAATATAGTGTTTCAATCTCACGGTGTTTCAGGCATAAGTAGAAAAGAATAGCTAGTTTCCTAGTGATGATCTTACCAGCTTTTTTGAGTAGGTTGATACTGATTTTATCTGGTCCAGGGGCCTATCTTTCCTTTGTTTGTTAGATAGCTTGTTTCACCACCCATGGTTTAATTTCAGGGAAATCCTTGAACTGATTGCTCGTATTTTACGTAATCTGTTCGAGGCTTTTGTGTTCCTTGTCCGGAAGCGTAGAGTTTTTGGTAAAATTCTTAGGGCATGTTTGACAATCAGGACTGTCAGTTATTAGGTTTCCCTTCTCTCCCCAAAATATACTAGTTATATGTTTCCTTCCTGTTGTTTGTATCTTAGACTAGGGATTTCAAATCATCATAGAAGTTGCCTATATCCTCTTCAGATGACTGCAAAGTGGTAGTGTAGACTTGGTTGATATTCAGTTCATACCTCTTTGAGAGTAGTATGATGACACTGGCAATGTGATCAGAGACAGCTTTGAAGCCTACCACATGGTCTTTGAGTTCCATATTGAATAGAAAGCCTATCCGCTTTGTTTTACTTTCTTTTTTCTGTAGTTGTAAAGAAGATGTTTGCTCGTTAGTTGGATTAGTTCTTCTCCAGGTCTTCTCATCTCGCAAATGCCTATGATGTCCCATTTGATGTTTTTCATTTCATTTTCAATATCAGCTAGGAACACGTCTGTTGATTGTGTTCTGACGTTGTAGGTGCCAGTACATACTGTTGTTCTATTGGTTGCGGTTTTGTTTGGGTAATTGCTTCAGCACATCACCTCCACCCAGAGCAAGCTTTTGGGACCGATGACCCAGCAAGAATGGGCACTGGTATTTTCATGTGCAAGCTATGTGAGGAGTGTACTCTTTTTCTTTCACTCTCAAAAACACACATCAAAAGAAAGATTACAAGGGCTTTTTTTTGCAATATGTCACTAATTCCATATACATTGAAATCGAAAAATAACTTTAAAAATCCAATCAAAAATCATACACTTCAAAATAATTTTGTAGAATCTAAAAGTTGATTTACATCTTGTGTAAACATCATTATCACTGCTATTCGGAGTGCTGATTGGTTCTCAAGCGAGCAATGTGAAGTACTTTAAAAACGTTTGGGTGAATAAATTTTCATCTCAGTATATGTGCTTGTCTGCTACATACCTAAAAAAAATAATGAACCAGATTTCTGATTCATTGTACCTTACAGCAAATAACCTCTCAATAAACAAAGAAAGATACATTTTTAACAATTCAACCTGAGAAAGATTTAAAGGAAATGAATTGGATGGGGTCTTATGTATTTGTTCAATAAGGATCATTCAAGCTAAAATTAAAGTGGTTTTAGCTAAAACGAACCTTGTTAAACAAACTGATGATCTGAGAAATTAGAAACTAAGTTCCTTTGCAATATATTTAAATGTACGAGGAATGTGTCGAGAGCCATCCTGGTGCTCCCCGTAGCGTTTTTGGAAGAGACCAATCTCTATACCATGCTAAATAATGCAAATGCTACACCCCAACTCAAACCCTTTCACTGGTCTAGCTGCACTAATAAAGCAACAAGATATAATGATGATATGTACAAATGAAAAGTGGTGTACATATCTAGTTATCTGTCATAATGGAAGCAATGTTAGCACTTCATAATAGTGGGGGTTTAGAAAATTACTACTATTGTGGCAAATACAATCTTCACTGAGTGACCCTTTCCTCTGACTGTGGCATGCTAAATTAAGCTTTCAAAGGCACCTTGACATGGAGTAGCAGTTACCAAGCTAGTCTTGCAAACCATTACTACTGAAGCAACTTCATTCTTAACTACAAACCAGTTGCTCTGTGCCAGACTGAGTTAATCTTAGCAAATATAGGGTTCATGGGTACCAATCCAACAATATTTTAAGTTCAATACTCACAACTGCGACACTTACTGAATAACAATGAGACAATGCAGTTTTCCACCTTAATGGCTTGTTCTGCATTTAACACAAACAAGTGAGAAATTAATTGCAAAAGTACCAACAGCAATTGTTTTATAGCAAATCAAAATCAACTAAAATGAAGTGATAATTTTTAAACCCATTGTGCAAATCATAACTGATAAGGTTGTTTTATTGGAGTTTTCATATATACAGGAAAAATCATGGTTAGGCTTCATCTCTATCTTATCTGTTGCTTCAGGAAAAAAAGCTACAAACAGAAAGAGTCACTCATAAGGTATTCAGTGTCTGCTATTGAATTGTATATAATGATCACAGAATCAAGGGAAATTTTTCAAAAATGATTTTTATAAAAGGAAAATCATACATCTTCTTTGTTTTTAATTGTATGTTCTGAAACCTGGTGACAAAATGAAGGTCTAACAATAAAAAAAAAAAGGCTAGGAGGAAGATTGATGAAAACTTCATTACTTCATCTCAAAGAAACAGTTCTGATGCTTAAAAATGATGCAAATTCGTCATCACTTCCTCGGGGATTTTTTTTCTCAGCTTGATACCATTCATGGAGTCCAGAATGGTCTCAAAATCAATATTCTTAATGGCTGCCACGCTGTAACAGATTAGACCCCAGATCCTATGATATCAAGTATTTATACATAATTAAGAAGTAAACAGGGAATCAATTACCCAAATAGCGAAAATATGACTTTGGGTGTGTGGGGAGTTTTGATATGAAATCATATTTTACCTCATATATCCAATGAATATCTATATTTAATAAATGAGTTGTTGAAATAAAAAATATAATGGAGGATGTTTGAAGAATGTAAGCATGTACTTATATACTTGTAAAAAATCAATATCATATCATCAAATATAACATTTGATAGAATGAAGTTGTGACTTGAATAGAAATCCCAGTTTATAAATAATTCAAGAGACTCTCCAAGATTCATTTTGGAATTGAAACAGAGGAGCAAAAAGCAGCAGGTGACTAAGAAACAAAAATTTTGCATCCATCCAATCAAATAATCCAACCAAAATATCAATACTTGAAAAAACATTAGATTTGTATGCTTGTTTGAAGATTCTAGAAACGAAATCAAGTCAATGCAACATTATACAAAGAGAAAGACAGAAGAACTTACATAAGGTTTTGTCTATTTTTCACTTTGTTCATGAAGAATTGAAAGGAAACATATACATTGAATGCAAAAAGTAACTGATACTTTCCAAAAAGTTTATTTCAGCATACTTATACACCTTCAAAATTGACGGATTTGGGACTGAAGAAGACTGATTTTTGTCCATAACTTTTCAATGTTGAATCAGGTTTCAATATTTTTTTTTCATTTTTAAATTGTGTATACTTTGGTCAAAATTTTGCCAATTTTGAAGCTGTTTAAGGATGTTAAAATGAATTTTTTTAGAATATATCAGACACTTTTTGCATTCACTGAAATGTTCACATCTCAAAAACAGCTAAGGAATAACTTTTGCACATCAGAAACCAAAACTTTATTTACCAAAAAATTACTCTAATATAAAATCAATTTCGGAGGAAATTCGAAGTTGACTGGACTGGCTTACTTCTATAGTTTGCAGGTTAGAAACCAATGTGTCATCCAAGTTGGATCTTCATTAAAACTCAAGACTCACCACCACAAATAATCAGCCTTCAATTAAAATACCTTTCATTTCAAACTGTTATTCATTCAGCAGCAGCATAGAATAGAGATCAAAAATACTTATTTTCTTCCCAGCTTTATTCCATGATCATATCATTGCTTTTCACATGAAGCCCTTTCACTATTTTTTTCTCATTAGTTTTACCCCATGTTCTTACTGTTGCTTTTTACCTGAAGCCCTTCTTTTAGACTTTAAAGGTCATTAGTTTTACCCCATTTTGTAATTGTTACTTGAGATTATTAGTTTTCTCATCATTGTTGCTTTATAGATGAAGCATATTCACTATTTTTATTTAATTCCTAATTTTACTTTTATTATTGAAGTTTTTTTAGATGAAGCATTTTCACTACTATTTTATTCCTAGATTTCCTCTATTTTGCTCCTTCTCACAACATTCTGGTGCAAAGGTAGCAAAAGAATAATAGTGAAAATACTTTTTAAAAATTCAAAAGAGAGAGAGAAAGAATGAATAAATCGGACAATAACCTCTTCTTGAAATTTTGATAAAGAATCATTTAAATCTTGAACAAGTGTATTAGAGAATATATATATATATATATATATATATATATATATATATATATATAAGCATTGTGTAAGAATGAGGGTGTATATGTGCGAAGGTGTATGCATGTAGCATATAAGCGAGTACATAGCAGCAGTAAGAACGTGAATACTTACCAGAATTCCCTGCTCTGAACTTAGGGGCTTGTGGCTGTATTCCTAAACATGACAAAACACAACATTTAGAGGGGAAAAAGAAGAAGAAAGAAATGGCTTTCCTTGTCTTCTTCTCATTAAAGGAAGTAGAAAGATCTCATTAACTATTGTCTGAATTTTGTTAGACAGCGTGTTTTTATTATTATTTGTGATATACTTGGCCTATTTTCCTTATCTATATTGTTCATTTTTTCATAACATTTCAGCTGCGTAACCTCCACACTTCATCAGAAGTTATTTGTTCTGCATTTTAGAAATTATTTTCTTTGATGCATGCTCCTTGCCATATTCTGAGTAACACGTCACATCCATTTTTGTTTTTCTTTCCTATGTTTTAACACAATGGGAAGCAACTCAAAAACAATGCCAAAAATAAGGTTACATTTCTTTTTTTCAAAAGTGGATATGACATGTCAGGAAGGATACAATAAGGAATATGCGTCCCAGGAAATTATCTTTATATTACACAACAAAAAACACCCGAAGAAGGCCAAACAGTACATGGCTGAAACAGCGAAAAAATAAATATAGATGCAGAAAATAATCCAACTATTTATAAACTATATTTGATGAGAATGGTGAAGGATAGAGATACATAAAAACAACAAAAAGAACATGCAATAACTAAAAAGTTATAAATATGTAAGTATATATATATATATATATATATATATATATAGTACAATAGATGAGAGCTTGGACTCTTGAAGAGCAAGGGGAGTGACAGGAAAATCAAATACTTTGAGCAAGGCAATAAAAATAAAGTATAAAGGTGATCCTTCAACTGTTGCGATATTACAAAAAATAAACAGAGCAATGGTTAACCAACTTGTATTGTGAATCATTGCTCATAATTTTGATCTTAATTAGATTATCCATCACTGAAGCCTTGTGCAAAACTAAACATAAGCAAAGATAACTTCTGTAGAGGGATGGTAAACAATGTTATAAACCATTGCTTATGATTTTGATCCTTGTCTGATCTTTCCATACTAAAATATATATTAGTAGAATTTATCCATACATAAATATTCCCATCATTTTTGGCAGGTACTATGCTAGTATTATCAATAATATGACTCATGAAAAAACATATTTTATAAATACATAGACTAACTATAGTGAGTATCCATACAGGAACATGCATACAGAATAGTACCTTAGCTCAAACCTGAACTACTGATGCCTATTTTATATTATGGATTAAAAGACTAAAAACATACAATTCACTCCCAAATATAATTTAGCATATCAGATATTCTTTCTGTGCATTAGATTCCGCAAACTATATTTTACCAATCATGTCTGGAATCTTGTAATAACCAAGATAAAACATTGTTTAACTCTGAGTATCAAGTCCATTCAGCTATTGAGCAGACAACATCAGAATCAATTTATGCCAACTATTAGTATTATTAGTTGTAACATTATTTTAATTTCCTGGACGAAACATTGCCAATTATTATAAATTTTCACTAGTGTGTCTGTTTGTCAACACAATATCCCCAAAAGTTCAATGAATTCCAATGGGATTCCATGGGAGGGTAGGCAATACACAGAACAGAAGAAATGATTGAATTTTGTGTCATATCCATGTACAGTTACCACCCCTGCATCGTAGCTAAGTGTCCACAGTACATTCCCTAAACTTCTCAATGAATTTCAATTAAATTTTGCAATGGGCTATGGAAGAAGTGATTAAATCTGGGGGTGGATCCAGGATTTTTTTTCATTTTTTACAATTACCTCCTCTATCTTGAAACTATTTGTGAACTGATCTTCATTTAGTTTTTGTTACAATAGTGTTGGCTAAGATATATCCTCCCTAGTTTTAGACTAGTTCTTTCCTGAGACTTGATGATTCTTGAAAAAATTATTTTCTGACCTGATTCTCAACGCTATGTCTAACAGTGGGGATGATCTACTCAAGATGGTGAGGATTAAAAACAATTGCACAAGTTTCACGTAATAGAGAAGCTCTTTTTGGTAACCATTCAATACAAAACAACATTGATAACATTAAGCATGACAACCATCAAAAACAAGAATAAGAACAGAGCATGCCGATTTTTAAAACTAAAAACAAAAATCTGTAGCAGATACTACCATCAAGTAACAATGAAAAAGAGATTAGAGAGGGGACGAGAAGAAAGAGAAGAAAAGGTAGAACTAACCTGGCATGAGACCAAAGTTATCTTGAGGTGGATGTTGTACTGTTTGGGAGCCTTCACCAGCTCCACTTCCATTGAGTTGACCATCATGACCATATTCATCTTTCACCAGGCGACTGGGTGCTATGTGATTTCAAAAGAAATGTAATATATTCAATGGGATGGCTTGACTATAGAGGGTCATAGTGGTACAAATGATTCAATTATTCATAAGTACATATGATTATATGACTTTAACCATGAGCACATATGAAAAGTGATCAGTTAGCTATGGCTGGTGATTAGCAAGTGGATGCGGAGAAATAAGTTCGCTTGAATCCTGCTGCCTTACAGACAATTTGAAATAAGGAAACCTCATCCCTAATTTGACCACTCATTTTCTCTCTTACTAACATTCTGAATTAAGGGAGATCTCATAACCATACAATTCTGAATTGTTCCTTTTTCTACCGATAGATGGAGAGAATTACCAGCCCATCCATCAAACTTGAATTATAAAAATATGACATTCTTATTCTTACAATTGTTTTCTGACATATGTGTCTTTTGCAGATCAATTTTTTTTTTTTTCAAAATTAGGGTGGCTTCTGATACTTTTATGCTATATCCACATATCAGACATGTCTGGTTTGCTAAATGGCAGAGATGTGAGTAGCATATATATAAACATGGGAAACAAAATCAGCTGAGAAAGTTCAAATTACAACTGAGGCAGATTATGAGTAATTTGCGCTAGTGCCTGTGAGAAGGCTTGAATCCACTTCTACCTGCATGTCTAAATTATCATGCCATCTTATTTTTTCCAGCCACAATTTTGCACATGATCACTGGGTCTCCACAATATTAGTTGTGATGTCCAGAAGGTGAGTGACATTCTCACTATGCGGTCTGCCAATAGCCACATAAGCTTTCTAATAGATTTTATATCTCTGATGTCTATCATTCTTTTTCAGATGCTTGTCAGTCCCCAGTTAACTGACGTCATCAAGAATATTCATTTTTTTTTAAACAGATTGAAATGTTTTTCTAGATATAATTTACAGTTTCTGTTCTATTGCTCTCCCTTATCCGCAGTTTATTCTCTGAGTCATAATTTTTATTACAGACAAGACTATCTTTTTTTTACCTCAGACAATTCAGTTGACTAGGACGATACGCCCTTCAAAACATTATTACAAATTAAATATAAGAAATAAAAAAAACACAGGAACAAGAAAGAAAATATAACATGAAAAAAATCACAATTTATTATACCCCATAAAAAAACTTGAAGTTGAGAAAACCCTAAAACCACAACCAAAAGAACAACATGATACATTGGCACCTACAACATCAGAACACCCAACAGATATGCACCTATCTGATCTGGAAAATGAAAACACAAACATCAAATGGGCATAATCGGCATTTGTGAAATGAGCAAACATCTACTTCACAACTACAGAAAAGAGAAAGTAAAACAAAGCAGAGTAGGCTTTCTCCACAATAAGGAACTCAATATGGTAGGCTTTAAAGCCATCTCTGACCACATAGCCAGTGTCACCATACAACCCTCAAAGAGGTACGAAGTGAATATCATCCAATTCCATGTAACCACTTCACTGTCAACCAAAGAGGTAATAGACAACATCTATGATGACTTGAACTCCCTACTCCAAGATACCAGCAAATACTTCAGTGTCATCATGGGAGACTTTAAAGCACAGATTGGACAAGGCAATGAATGCTTTGTGAGCAAGTTCGGATATAAAGTATGCAACAAAAGCGGTGAAAATCTTGTAAATTTTGCAACAGTGAATGGGTTCAAAATCATGAACACCTTTCAAAGAACAAAGAAGAAACTCTTCAGAAAATGTATTTGGAACAGCCATAAAAACAAGAACAAATAGATTACATCCTTGCGAACAAGAGTGACTCTGTCAAAGACATTCAAGTCCTAAATCAAATCAACACAGGAAACCAACAACAGAATGGTAAATTGACACCAACAAAGAATGCAGGAAAATGTTCCATAACAAACTTCTACCACTAAATATACGAAAAGAAGACTTGATCCTTCAAGATTGAACTGTAAAACAGATAAAAACTTATCAAACCAGAAGAGAACGATACCAACATCAACGAACAGCCTCTTTGATTGAAGTTGCCACTGTGTTTAAACCAATGGGCACACAAACCATCAACAAGAGAGAAAATTGAAGCAACCCAACTAAAAACTACCCAAAAGAAACAAAGAGAAGACAAACAAAAATACTCAATAGTAATCATGAAATCATTTCTCAAAAAAGGTTAGGGCTTCAAAGCTATGAGCTAAACTCTCAATACAGGATGGAAACAAATAACTACAATACTCAAAGAAATTAGAAGCATAACAGATGGATCAGATCGTCGAACATGCCCATGAATTTTATCCAAAACTTTACCCCTTCAGAAAAAGAACACAGAGCATCGAACAAGAAGTGCAAGACACAAACAATCAGTTCAAAGGGTCATGCCATAGTAAGTGAAACAAGCCCTCAAACAAACAAAAACCAAAGAACTATCGACCTATTAAAAAAGGCTGGTAAGATCATCACACGGAAACTAGCTATTCTATTCAACTTATCCCTAAAACAATGTTCCAGAAGATTGGAACACTGCAATCATAATGCTTTTAGATAAAAAAGGAAACTCAAAAGACTCCAACAACTAAGTCCAATAAGTCTACTCAACTGTATCTACAAACTTTTCACCAATTTTATCACCAACCCAATCTCAAAAATGCTAGATTAAAAAACCATGTGCACAAGTTTAATTTAGAAGGAGCTACTCAACCATAGACCATCTCTATTTGGTAAATCAACGAGAGGAAGTAGAAAGATATAAGATGCAACTAGAAGTGGCTAGACTTCGAGAAAGTCTTCAACAAATGGGAATTCCAAAGGTCACTGAGGTTATCACTCTACAAGGTGTAAACCCTGCATACAATATAGAAGTACTGCAACATATATACAGTCAAGGCAGCTCCTTTATCAGGCTGCGATAGAGCCCTTCCAGCTTTAAAAAGGGGTACGACAAGGTGATACTAGCAACCCAAACTCTTCACAACCTGCCTCGATCTTCCAGAACGTAGACAGGGAAAATAAAGGAATCATTATAGACGGCGAATATCTAAGCATCTAAGCTAAGTATTGCAGGATGAACAGAAAAAGTTGGGCCTTCACATGAACTTCAACAAAACAAAGGTTATGTGCAACAAAAATGTCAAAAATGAACATAATCAAAAACATAAGACTGGAGAAAGTACACCACTACATCTACCTAGTATAACAAAACTCGATGAAAAAACAGAAGAAGAAATCAAGCAAAAAAAAAAAAAAAAAAAAAAAAAAATCACTTTGCAACCTTTGCATCCTCCCAACAGAACTGACCAGGGAGACTGACACTGAAACTGGGAAGCATGCCAGATGCACATGAAAGAATTATGCTCAACATCGTATGAAGAGATCACAAAACAGGAGTCCAAAACATCATTAGAAAACTCAAATGGCAATGGGCTGGTAATTTTGTGAGAATGGCAGAGAATCGAAGGATTTGCATGAAAAAGTTCTGGTTGGAGAGGGAGAGAAAGAGAGAGACTGATGAGAAAGAGATAGAAAAAGGGTAATAAGAGAGTAAAGAGAGATAGTGATAAGAAAGAAAGTCAACAGAGATAGTGATAAGAAAGAGAGTCAACAGAGATAGTGATAAGAAAGAGAGTAAAGAGAAATAGTGATAAGAAAGAGAGTCAACGATGATAGTGATAAGAAAGAAAGTCAACAGAGATAGTGATAAGAAAGAGAGTCAACAGAGATAGTGATAAGAAAGAGAGTCAACAGAGATAGTGATAAGAAAGAGAGTCAACAGAGATAGTGATAAGAAAGAGAGTCAACAGAGATAGTGATAAGAAAGAGAGTCAACAGAGATAGTGATAAGAAAGAGAGTCAACAGAGATAGTGATAAGAAAGAGAGTCAACAGAGATAGTGATAAGAAAGAGAGTCAACAGAGATAGTGATAAGAAAGAGAGTAAACAGAAATAGTGATAAGAAAGAGAGTAAACAGAAATAGTGATAAGAAAGAGAGTAAACAGAAATAGTGATAAGAAAGAGAATAAACAGAAATAGTGATAAGAAAGAGAGTCAACAGAGGTAGTGATAAGAAAGAGAGTCAACAGAGATAGTGATAAGAAAGAGAGTAAACAGAGATAGTGATAAGAAAGAGAGTAAACAGAAATAGTGATAAGAAAGAGAGTAAACAGAAATAGTGATAAGAAAGAGAGTAAACAGAAATAGTGATAAGAAAGAGAGTAAACAGAAATAGTGATAAGAAAGAGAATAAACAGAAATAGTGATAAGAAAGAGAGTCAACAGAGATAGTGATAAGAAAGAGAGTCAACAGAGATAGTGATAAGAAAGAGAGTAAACAGAAATAGTGATAAGAAAGAGAGTAAACAGAAATAGTGATATGGAAGAGAATAAACAGAAATAGTGATAAGAAAGAGAGTCAACAGAGATAGTGATAAGAAAGAGAGTAAACAGAAATAGTGATAAGAAAGAGAGTAAACAGAAATAGTGATAAGAAAGAGAGTAAACAGAAATAGTGATAAGAAAGAGAGTAAACAGAAATAGTGATAAGAAAGAGAGTAAACAGAAATAGTGATAAGAAAGAGAGTAAACAGAAATAGTGATAAGAAAGAGAGTAAACAGAAATAGTGATAAGAAAGAGAATAAACAGAAATAGTGATAAGAAAGAGAGTCAACAGAGATAGTGATAAGAAAGAGAGTCAACAGAGATAGTGATAAGAAAGAGAGTAAACAGAAATAGTGATAAGAAAGAGAGTAAACAGAAATAGTGATATGGAAGAGAATAAACAGAAATAGTGATAAGAAAGAGAGTAAACAGAAATAGTGATAAGAAAGAGAGTAAACAGAAATAGTGATAAGAAAGAGAGTAAACAGAAATAGTGATAAGAAAGAGAGTAAACAGAAATAGTGATAAGAAAGAGAATAAACAGAAATAGTGATAAGAAAGAGAGTCAACAGAGATAGTGATAAGAAAGAGAGTCAACAGAGATAGTGATAAGAAAGAGAGTAAACAGAAATAGTGATAAGAAAGAGAGTCAACAGAGATAGTGATAAGAAAGAGAGTCAACAGAGATAGTGATAAGAAAGAGAGTAAACAGAAATAGTGATAAGAAAGAGAGTAAACAGAAATAGTGATATGGAAGAGAATAAACAGAAATAGTGATATGGAAGAGAGTCAACAGAGATAGTGATAAGAAAGAGAGTAAACAGAGATAGTGATAAGAAAGAGAGTCAACAGAGATAGTGATAAGAAAGAGAGTCAACAGAGATAGTGATAAGAAAGAGAGTCAACAGAGATAGTGATAAGAAAGAGAGTCAACAGAGATAGTGATAAGAAAGAGAGTAAACAGAAATAGTGATAAGAAAGAGATTCAACAGAGATAGTGATAAGAAAGAGAGTAAACAGAAATAGTGATAAGAAAGAGAGTAAACAGAAATAGTGATAAGAAAGAGAGTCAACAGAGATAGTGATAAGAAAAAGAGTAAACAGAAATAGTGATAAGAAAGAGAGTAAACAGAAATAGTGATAAGAAAGAGAGTAAACAGAAATAGTGATATGGAAGAGAATAAACAGAAATAGTGATAAGAAAGAGAGTAAACAGAAATAGTGATAAGAAAGAGAGTAAACAGAAATAGTGATAAGAAAGAGAGTAAACAGAAATAGTGATAAGAAAGAGAGTAAACAGAAATAGTGATAAGAAAGAGAGTAAACAGAAATAGTGATAAGAAAGAGAATAAACAGAAATAGTGATAAGAAAGAGAGTAAACAGAAATAGTGATAAGAAAGAGAGTAAACAGAAATAGTGATATGGAAGAGAATAAACAGAAATAGTGATAAGAAAGAGAGTAAAGAGAGATAGTGATAAGAAAGAAAGTCAACAGAGATAGTGATGAGAAAGAGAGTAAACAGAGATAGTGATAAGAAAAAAAGTCAACAGAGATAGTGATAAGAAAGAGAGTAGAGAGCGATAGTGATAAGAAAGAGAGTAGAGAGCGATAGTGATAAGAAAGAGAGTAGAGAGCGATAGTGATAAGAAAGAGAGTAGAGAGCGATAGTGATAAGAAAGAGAGTAGAGACCGATAGTGATTAGAAAGAGAGTAGAGAGCGATAGTGATTAGAAAGAGAGTAGAGAGCGATAGTGATTAGAAAAGGAGTAGAGAGCGATAGTGATAAGAAAGAGAGTAGAGAGCGATAGTGATAAGAAAGAGAGTAGAGAGCGATAGTGATAAGAAAGAGAGTAGAGAGCGATAGTGATAAGAAAGAGAGTAGAGAGCGATAGTGATAAGAAAGAGAGTAGAGAGCGATAGTGATAAGAAAGAGAGTAGAGAGCGATAGTGATAAGAAAGAGAGTAGAGAGCGATAGTGATAAGAAAGAGAGTAGAGAGCGATAGTGATTAGAAAGAGAGTAGAGAGCGATAGTGATTAGAAAGAGAGTAGAGAGCGATAGTGATTAGAAAGAGAGTAGAGAGCGATAGTGATTAGAAAAAGAGTAGAGAGCGATAGTGATAAGAAAGAGAGTAGAGAGCGATAGTGATAAGAAAGAGAGTAGAGAGCGATAGTGATAAGAAAGAGAGTAGAGAGCGATAGTGATTAGAAAGAGAGTAGAGAGCGATAGTGATTAGAAAGAGAGTAGAGAGCGATAGAGATAAGAAAGAGAGTAGAGAGCGATAGTGATAAGAAAGAGAGTAGAGAGCGATAGTGATTAGAAAGAGAGTAGAGAGCGATAGTGATTAGAAAGAGAGTAGAGAGCGATAGTGATTAGAAAAGGAGTAGAGAGCGATAGTGATTAGAAAGAGAGTAGAGAGCGATAGTGATTAGAAAAAGAGTAGAGAGCGATAGTGATAAGAAAGAGAGTAGAGAGCGATAGTGATAAGAAAGAGAGTAGAGAGCGATAGTGATAAGAAAGAGAGTAGAGAGCGATAGTGATTAGAAAGAGAGTAGAGAGCGATAGTGATTAGAAAGAGAGTAGAGAGCGATAGAGATAAGAAAGAGAGTAGAGAGCGATAGAGATAAGAAAGAGAGTAGAGAGCGATAGTGATAAGAAAGAGAGTAGAGAGCGATAGAGATAAGAAAGAGAGTAGAGAGCGATAGTGATAAGAAAGAGAGTAGAGAGCGATAGTGATTAGAAAAGGAGTAGAGACCGATAGTGATTAGAAAAAGAGTAGAGAGCGATAGTGATTAGAAAGAGAGTAGAGAGCGATAGAGATAAGAAAGAGAGTAGAGAGCGATAGTGATAAGAAAGAGAGTAGAGAGCGATAGTGATAAGAAAGAGAGTAGAGAGAGAGAGAGTGATGAGACAGAGTGTAGAGAGTGATGAGACAGAGTGTAGAGAGAGATAATAAGACAGAGTGTAGAGAGATCGAGTGATGAGTACAGAGAGATCGAGTGATGAGTACAGAGAGATCGAGTGATGAGTACAGAGAGATCGAGTGATGAGTACAGAGAGATCGAGTGATGAGTACAGAGAGATCGAGTGATGAGTACAGAGAGATCGAGTGATGAGTACAGAGAGATCGAGTGATGAGTACAGAAGGAAGGAAAAATAGTCATGAGTACAGAGGGAAGGAAAAATAGAGTCATGAATACAGAGGGAAGGAAAAATAAAGTCATGAGTACAGAGAGAGAGGGGGAAAAGAATGTTGAGAGAGAGGGGGAAAAGAATGTTGAGAGAGAGGGGAAAAAGAGTGATGAGAGAGAGGGGAAAAAGAGTGATGAGAGAGAGGGGAAAAAGAGTGATGAGAGAGTGGGGGGAAAAATGAGAGAGAGTGTCACGAAAAAGAGAGAGAGAGTGTGTCACAAAAACGAGAGAGAGAAAGTGTGTCACGAAGAAGAGAGAGAGAGTGTGTCACGAAGAAGAGAGAGAGAGCGTCACGAAGAAGAGAGAGAGCGTAACAAAGAAGAGGGAGAGTGAGCGTCACGAAAAAGAGACAGAGTGAGCGTCACGAAAAAAAGAGAGAGAGAGAGCATCACGAAAAAGAGAGAGAGAGAGAGAGCATCACGAAAAAGAGAGAGAGAAAGCGTCACGAAAAAGAGAGAGAGCGTCACGAAAAAGGGAGAGAGAAAGCGTCACGAAAAAGAGAGAGAGAAAGCGTCACGAAAAAGAGAGAGAGCGTCACGAAAAAGAGAGAGAGCGTCACGAAAAAGAGAGAGAGCGTCACGAAAAAGAGAGAGAGCGTCACGAAAAAGAGAGAGAGCGTCACGAAAAAGAGAGAGAGCGTCACGAAAAAGAGAGAGAGCGTCACGAAAAAGAGAGAGAGCGCGTCACGAAAAAGAGAGAGAGAGAGCGTCACGAAAAAGAGAGAAAGAGAGCGTCACGAAAAAGAGAGAGAGAGAGAGAGTCACGAAAAAGAGAGAGAGAGAGCGTCACGAAAAAGAGAGAGAGAGAGCGTCACGAAAAAGAGAGAGAGAGCGTCACGAAAAAGAGAGAGAGAGCGTCACGAAAAAGAGAGAGAGAGTGTCACGAAAAAGAGAGAGAGAGAGTGTCACGAAAAAGAGAGAGAGAGAGCGTCACGAAAAAGAGAGAGAGAGAGCGTCACAAAAAAGAGAGAGAGCGTCACGAAAAAGAGAGAGAGCGTCACGAAAAAGAGAGAGAACGTCACGAAAAAGAGAGAGAGAGAGAGCGTCACGAAAAAGAGAGAGAGAGAGCGTCACGAAAAAGAGAGAGAGAGAGCGTCACAAAAAAGAGAGAGAGCGTCACGAAAAAGAGAGAGAGCGTCACGAAAAAGAGAGAGAACGTCACGAAAAAGAGAGAGAGAGAGAGCGTCACGAAAAAGAGAGAGAGCGTCACGAAAAAGAGAGAGAGAGAGCGTCACGAGAAAGAGAGAGAGAGAGCGTCACGAGAAAGAGAGAGAGAGAGCGTCACGAGAAAGAGAGAGAGTGTCACGAAAAAGAGAGAGAGTGTCACGAAAAAGAGAGAGTGTCACGAAAAAGAGAGAGTGTCACGAAAAAGAGAGAGAGTGTCACGAAAAAGAGAGAGAGTGTCACAAAAAGAGAGAGAGTGTCACGAAAAAGAGAGAGAGTGTCACGAAAAAGAGAGAGAGTGTCACGAAAAAGAGAGAGAGTGTCACGAAAAAGAGAGAGAGTGTCACGAAAAAGAGAGAGAGTGTCACGAAAAAGAGAGAGAGTGTCACGAAAAAGAGAGAGAGATGAAAAAGAGAGAGAGAGAGTGATGAAAAAGAGATAGAGAGAGTGATGAAAAAGAGATAGAGAGAGTGATGAAAAAGAGATAGAGAGAGTGATGAAAAAGAGATAGAGAGAGTGATGAAAAAGAGATAGAGAGAGTGATGAAAAAGAGATAGAGAGAGTGATGAAAAAGAGATAGAGAGAGTGATGAAAAAGAGATAGAGAGAGTGATGAAAAAGAGATAGAGAGAGTGATGAAAAAGAGATAGAGAGAGTGATGAAAAAGAGATAGAGAGAGTGATGAAAAAGAGATAGAGAGAGAGATGAAAAAGAGATAGAGAGAGAGATGAAAAAGAGATAGAGAGAGTGATGAAAAAGAGATAGAGAGAGAGAGTGATGAAAAAGAGATAGAGAGAGAGTGATGAAAAAGATAGAGAGAGAGAGTGGTGAAAAAGAGATAGAGTGAGAATCATGAAAAGGGAGAGGGAGAATCATGAAAAGGAAGAGAGAGAGAATCATGATAAAAAGTCATGGAAGAGAGAGAGAGTCACGGAAGAGAGAGAGAGTCACGGAAGAGAGAGAGAGAGTCACGGAAGAGAGAGAGAGAGTCACGGAAGAGAGAGAAAGTCACGGAAGAGAGAGAGAGAGAGAGTCACGAAAAAGAGAGAGAGAGAGCGTCACGAAAAAGAGAGAGAGAGAGCGTCAAGAAAAAGAGAGAGAGAGAGCGTCACAAAAAAGAGAGAGAGAGCGTCACGAAAAAGAGAGAGAGAGAGCGTCACGAAAAAGAGAGAGAGAGAGCGTCACGAAAAAGAGAGAGAGAGAGCGTCACGAAAAAGAGAGAGAGAGAGCGTCACAAAAAAGAGAGAGAGCGTCACGAAAAAGAGAGAGAGCGTCACGAAAAAGAGAGAGAGCGTCACGAAAAAGAGAGAGAGCGTCACGAAAAAGAGAGAGAGCGTCACGAAAAAGAGAGAGAACGTCACGAAAAAGAGAGAGAGAGAGAGCGTCACGAAAAAGAGAGAGAGCGTCACGAAAAAGAGAGAGAGAGAGCGTCACGAGAAAGAGAGAGAGAGAGCGTCACGAGAAAGAGAGAGAGAGAGCGTCACGAAAAAGAGAGAGAGAGAGCGTCACAAAAAAGAGAGAGAGCGTCACGAAAAAGAGAGAGAGCGTCACGAAAAAGAGAGAGAACGTCACGAAAAAGAGAGAGAGAGAGAGCGTCACGAAAAAGAGAGAGAGTGTCACGAAAAAGAGAGAGAGTGTCACGAAAAAGAGAGAGAGTGTCACGAAAAAGAGAGAGAGTGTCACGAAAAAGAGAGAGAGTGTCACGAAAAAGAGAGAGAGTGTCACGAAAAAGAGAGAGAGTGTCACGAAAAAGAGAGAGAGATGAAAAAGAGAGAGAGAGAGTGATGAAAAAGAGATAGAGAGAGTGATGAAAAAGAGATAGAGAGAGTGATGAAAAAGAGATAGAGAGAGTGATGAAAAAGAGATAGAGAGAGTGATGAAAAAGAGATAGAGAGAGTGATGAAAAAGAGATAGAGAGAGTGATGAAAAAGAGATAGAGAGAGTGATGAAAAAGAGATAGAGAGAGTGATGAAAAAGAGATAGAGAGAGTGATGAAAAAGAGATAGAGAGAGTGATGAAAAAGAGATAGAGAGAGTGATGAAAAAGAGATAGAGAGAGTGATGAAAAAGAGATAGAGAGAGTGATGAAAAAGAGATAGAGAGAGTGATGAAAAAGAGATAGAGAGAGTGATGAAAAAGAGATAGAGAGAGAGATGAAAAAGAGATAGAGAGAGTGATGAAAAAGAGATAGAGAGAGTGATGAAAAAGAGATAGAGAGAGAGAGTGATGAAAAAGAGATAGAGAGAGAGTGATGAAAAAGATAGAGAGAGAGAGTGGTGAAAAAGAGATAGAGTGAGAATCATGAAAAGGGAGAGGGAGAATCATGAAAAGGAAGAGAGAGAGAATCATGATAAAAAGTCATGGAAGAGAGAGAGAGTCACGGAAGAGAGAGAGAGTCACGGAAGAGAGAGAGAGAGTCACGGAAGAGAGAGAGAGTCACGGAAGAGAGAGAGAGAGTGACGGAAGAGAGAGAGAGAGTGACGGAAGAGAGAGAGAGAGTCACGGAAGAGAGAGAGAGAGTCACGGAAGAGAGAGAGAGTCACGGAAGAGAGAGAGAGAGTCACGGAAGAGAGAGAGAGTCACGGAAGAGAGAGAGAGTCACGGAAGAGAGAGAGAGTCATGGAAGAGAGTTAGAGGAGCAATAGCAGAGAGAAAGTCATGGAAAGTGAAAGAGAGATTGGGGGGAGAGACTTCAAAGAGAACAAGACGGGGAGAGAGTGGGTGGATAAAAAGAGAGGGAGAGAGTGGGTGGATAAAAAGAGAGGGAGAGAGTGGGTGGATAAAAAGAGAGGGAGAGAGTGGGTGGATAAAAAGAGGGAGAGAGTGGGTGGATAAAAAGAGAGGGAGAGAGTGGGTGGATAAAAAGAGAGGGAGAGAGTGGGTGGATAAAAAGAGAGGGAGAGAGTGGGTGGATAAAAAGAGAGGGAGAGAGTGGGTGATAATAGAGGGAGGGAGGGAGAGAGTGGGTGGAAATAAAGGGAGGGAGGGAGAGAGTGGGTGATAATAGAGGGAGGGAGGGAGAGAGTGGGTGATAATAGAGGGAGGGAGGGAGAGGCTGATTATAGAGGGAGGGAGGGAGGGAGTGGCTGATAATAGAAGGAGAGTGAGAGAGTGGGTGATAACACAGAGAGATAGAGAGTGGGTAATAACACAGAGAGATAGAGAGAGTGGGTGATGAGAGAGTGAGTGGGTGATTAGAGAGAGAGTGAGTGGGTGATTAGAGAGAGAGAGAATGGGTGATAACACAGAGAGAGAGAATGGGTGATAACAGAGAGAGAGAATGGGTGATAACACAGAGAGAGAGAGAGGGTGATAACACAGAGAGAGAGAGAGGGTGGGTGATAACACAGAGAGAGAGAGAGGGTGGGTGATAACACAGAGGGAGAGAGAGGGTGGATGATAACACAGAGAGAGAGAGGGTGGGTGATAACACAGAGAGAGAGAGAATGGGTGATAACACACAGAGAGAGAGAGAGGGTGATAACACAGAGAGAGAGAGTGGGTGATAACACAGAGAGAGAGAGGGTGGGTGATAACACAGAGAGAGAGGGTGGGTGATAACACAGAGGGAGAGAGAGGGTGGGTGATAACACAGAGAGAGAGAGGGTGGGTGATAACACAGAGAGAGAGAGGGTGGGTGATAACACAGAGAGAGAGAGGGTGGGTGATAACACAGAGAGAGATAGGGTGGGTGATAACACAGAGAGAGAGAGGGTGGGTGATAACACAGAGAGAGAGAGGGTGGGTGATAACACAGAGAGAGAGAGGGTGGGTGATAACACAGAGAGAGAGAGGGTGGGTGATAACACAGAGAGAGAGAGGGTGGGTGATAACACAGAGAGAGAGAGGGTGGGTGATAACACAGAGAGAGAGAGGGTGGGTGATAACACAGAGAGAGAGAGTGGGTGATAACAGAGAGAGTGGGTGATAACAGAGAGAGAATGATCGATTTGAAGGAAAGAGAAATAGACACTGATTATCCAGTAGGGTTCACAATGATTTTGCCCCCCCCCATTCTCATGCAGATAGTCCAATTGACAAATCATACAAATGATTTTTCCAAAATCACATAAATAAGTGATGGATACTATCATTCAAAAACCAACATGAAAAATATACATTGTCGTTTTTTTAACTGTTGTCCTTGGGGGAGTACCCCCTTAATGATAGTCTTGAAGTCTATATCTGCATAAAAACTTAATGACTGGGGGGATGGGGGGGCTCAGGATAAGTAATTTTAGATATAAAGCAAACAAATAGAAATCTATGTAAATCTCAGAAATTGACCAATTATATAAAGGATCGTCGTTATTTCACTCGTGCTACTTTTTTATATTCATTTTTATTTCATAAAAACCCATTTGCTACTGGATCAACAGCAGAGTATTTGTGCACGCACCAATGGTCCACATAGAGCCTAAAAAATAATATCAAGTTAATTGAGTGCAAAAGTGTCTGATACATTTCAAAAAGTCCATTTTAATATACTTATACACCTTCAATTACAATTGACAAAAATTTCCAAATTATTATTATTAGCTTGCTCAAGAGAATGCCGAGTACAAGTTTCTTTCAAGTTTTCCAGATAGGCAAGGAGAAAAAAAATAAGTAGACACCTTGCTCAGTGAAAGAAACCTAATGGATGACATTTGCTTCTTTCTCTTCAGTAAAACAAAGAAGACACAATATACTGTATATACAATATAATGGTCCAGGTAGATGTGTCATATATCTCATGTTGTGCTGTGCATATATTTCACTTTGCCATATGATGACCAACTCATCAAGTTATGCCATCCTACCAGAACACAAGTCGTCACAAAGCAATATACAGTTATCCTTTCACTCCAGAGCCACAAATTTTCAATTGTCATTTTTAGACTACAATAATGATTCATAGATGAGCTAGCACTGGCTTATTGAGTAATTATAACATTGCTTAACATCTTCAGTGCAAACATTTATTCATCATCTTGTATAAAGTATGGCATCTATTCTGATTATCATTGATTTAACACATTTAGTGTTGAATCAATTACAATCAAAATAAATACCATACTTTTTATGCATGCCAGGACAGCAGATGTAAGGGAAGCAACTGTTTAACGAAATGTTCTGCATGCTATATGAAAATTACAACTACAAAAATTGATGACTCGTTAATCAGTTAAGACATCTGAGAATGATACTTCTTTTCATGTTCTATTTTCCATAAATGATATTGAAAATAAATGAGAAATATTCCAAAACAAATTATCATTAATACACTAGAACCTTTTGTCCAGTTCAGGATCTGCTTGCTCTACAATTAATAAGCGATAGTCTTTAATTTTACTTTAGTCTTTAATTTTTGGCATACTGGCATGATGAGCACATCATTAAATAGATGTTTCCTTCAGAACTAACAAAAAGTTTGAACCCTACTATCCTAGCACTGTGCAAAAACAAAATTGAAATTCTCAGTGTGGGAAATAATTCAGCTTTTCAGTACACAACAGTTCATTTTTCTTTGGGAAAATTAGTTTATGTCTCTAGAAGTTTTTTGAAACTGTAAAGATGACCAAATATAGAATGCAGGAAATACTAACAGAAATATATGCTACAAGAATACAACACATTGAATAGATTGATCGTTTTTTTAAAATTAATTGCTTTTTCTAAATACAATATCATTTAAAATTTACGCTTTTCTTTCCGTTTTTCAACTAGCAACTAGAAAGAGAGAGGGGGGGGAGCAACTAGAAAGAGAGAAAGGGGAGAGCAACTAAAAAGAGAGAAAGGGGAGAGCAACTAAAAAGAGAGAAAGGGGAGAGCAGCTAAAAAGAGAGAAAGGGGAGAGCAACTAAAAAGAGAGAAAGGGGAGAGCAACTAGAAAGAGAGAAAGGGGAGAGCAACTAGAAAGAGAGAAGGGGGAGAGCAACTAGAAAGAGAGAGAAAGGGGAAACTAGAAAGAGAGAGAAAGGGGAAACTAGAAAGAGAGAGAAAGGGGAAACTAAAAAGAGAGAGAAAGGGGAAACTAGAAAGAGAGAGAAAGGGGAAACTAGAAAGAGAGAGAAAGGGGAAACTAGAAAGAGAGAGAAAGGGGAAACTAAAAAGAGAGAGAAAGGGGAAACTAGAAAGAGAGAGAAAGGGGAAACTAGAAAGAGAGAGAAAGGGGAAACTAGAAAGAGAGAGAAAGGGGAAACTAGAAAGAGAGAGAAAGGGGAAACTAAAAAGAGAGAGAAAGGGGAAACTAAAAAGAGAGAGAAAGGGGAAACTAGAAAGAGAGAGAAAGGGGAAACTAGAAAGAGAGAGAAAGGGGAAACTAGAAAGAGAGAGAAAGGGGAAACTAGAAAGAGAGAGAAAGGGGAAACTAGAAAGAGAGAGAAAGGGGAAACTAGAAAGAGCGGAGGGACGACTGGAGAGAGAGAGAGGAGAGCAACTAGAGAGAGAGAGCGAGTAGGAGAAGCGACTAGAAAAGAGAGAGAGGGGGATCAACTAAAAGAGAGAGAGAGAGAGACTGGGGGAGCAACTAGAAAACAAGAGAGAGAGAGACTTGGGGAGCAACTAGAAAAAGAGAGAGAGAGTGGGGGAGAGAGAGCAACTAGAAAGAGTGTGAAGATTGCAGAGATATATATGAAAAAAAATTCAAGGAAAGAAGTGAGAGAGAGGGCAAATATGTGTGAAAAAAGAAGTAGTGAAGAAAAACGCGAATAAAAAAAAACATTTGATAAGGAAGAAATGAAAATGATAATGTTTAGAATGAGATAAAAAGGAAAAACATGATGGAAGATGTGGAAGATGGAAATGGAATAAAAGCCATGCGAATGGTTGTATGAATATATATTCGCAGCCATATATCATGGGTACAAGTAGGAACTGGCCTCCTGGGTTCAGAGTAAGTGCAAACCAATTCAGTTATGGGTAACACAACCAGCTAAAATAATCATCATCGGTCTTTTAACGTCTGTTGTTGGACAGAGACCATCAACAAATGAGAAATTCTCAAGACTAACTAATAAACAAATTTTCTAAAAGCAAATCACTTGAAAAAGCAAAAACATTCATCCATTCCACAAATGCACCATGGAAAACTATGAAGATATGGAACTACAAGCTTGGCTGGTTCAGTTAAAGTAGCCCCTGTACAGTCACAATTATTATTAAAGATATTGATGCAATATCAAATATCATACATTATCCAATATCACTAAAGCCCCACTGGAGCCCTAAATTTTCATTTTGGTATTGCATTCATACATGAATACACTAAAAAACTATTCCTAGTCTAATTTTTTTTTTTTATTGCTAGTTCCAAATATAACTTTTGACCAACACCTTAATTGCCGTGGTCATTAGAACTAAGTGTTCAATTCAGCATAAGTTAAATATTTCTGTTGAAACTCAGCTTTCCGCAAGAGGTTTTAGGGATTCAGCAAAAATTCCATACATGCATAACTTGTGCTCATATTACTTATAAATTTCCAAGTTTCATTTCAATAGTCCAGTGTATCTTTAGCAAACTAATTTACTTCGTATTAAACCAGTTATTTGATCATTCTTTCATATTTTACCTTCTGAGTTCTTACATTTTTATCTAAGTTCAAAAAGTTTATGAAAAATCAATATTTTCCAAGGAAACTGACTTCCATGTCATATTTTTTTTGTATCAAATATCCTTTGGGAGGGGACTGAAAAAAATGAAATATCTTACAATACTAATGATTAATAAATTCAGTGGAAGTGGTTTTATATAGCAATTTCAAATGGTTAGTAGCAAAAATACCTATGGGTCAAAATACCTTAGGAAGCAGTGTTAATACTATCTTTTTAAACATTTAACCAAAATAAACTAAGTTTTTCACTAAGTCACATTTCTAAAAGATTCAGTTTGGGATTGAACTCAACAATACTACAAAGTTCTATTCTAATCAGAGTAGAGGCCCTTACCAATTTTCAGACAAATCTATCTAAAATACTTGATGAAAAGCATTCCGCAGTTTTCTCACCTACACATTTATATCAATAAATACAACTATCAGCAACAATGAAAGGAAATTGATGTCTATTATTCATTAACCTTTCATTGTATCTGCTGTATCAAATGGTCATGGGAAGTTTGATCCATGCTAAAACGTGGATTATAAAACAATTGCGATGAAACTTCAGAACATTGGCTTTCAGTTTTGATTAGATAATTATCATCCAGAGAATACTAAAAGAACCATTGATATTCTGGTTGAGAACTTTTGCTCACAAGTAATATTTTGGTTGGCCAGTCAAGCCCCGGTCGAGGCAGTGGGGTGGGGTGGGGGATTTTGTTTTTTTTGTTTTTTTTAGAGTTTTTGAGGTTTTTTTTATATTTTTTTTGTTAGTTTTCTTTGGGGGGTCAATTTGGGGGTTCATTGAAATATTATACAAAATTGGTGCACATTCGGAGATTTTGGAGCTACATTTTGGCTCAAGTTTGGGGGCAGGAGACATTAAAATCAAGCAATACAGAGTTGGATGAATGACCAAGTCATTGGAGAATATGGTGGAGAATAACATAAACAATGAGACAATGAGAAAATGAATAAATAAATTCAGAAAATTCAATAGTACTCATCCAAATTTGCAGAGGTATAGTCGTCCTGGGGACTTCATTTTAGCAGTTGAAAAAGTTTGAATTTTTCACCCATTAATTCTAAAGAGAAGGGTGTATAACCAATGCATCCACCCGATAGTCACTTATGGAGCTGAAACATGGAACCTAACCAAGAGACAGACCTGTAAAATGAGAACCATGCAACATGCACGAAAGAATAATGCTGGGCCTCACATGGAGAGACCACAAGACAGCACAGTACATCCGAGAAAAGACAAAAGTCAGGGACACCATAGAATCCATTAAAAATTTCAAATGGTGGTGGGCTGGCCATGTTGCAAGAATGGCAGACAACCGATGGACATCACGACCCACGACATGGATCCCTCAAGATCACATGCGCAACCGAGGCTGGCAGAATACTAGATGGAGAGATGAACTAGACAAGTTCAGGAAGTACTGGCTCCGCAACGCCCCTGATAGAGAAATGTGGCAAATCCTGGGGAAGGTCTATGTCTAATGACGAATGTTAAAAGATTGATAATGATGAATATTTTGGTGGTCACAGCAAGTTCAAATGGTCTTTTATATTTCTGCTTAGATATTTGTCTCCATGTCTAAACATCAGTTGACAAAATATTAATGATATATCTCTGCATATGTTTATGCATCATAAGCTTCAATCCTGAAATTTTGCGGTTTTATAAGATTATAGAATATGTGGCCCTATTACCCAACCTCCCAAGAGAAAGGAGATGTGACCCAAAATTGGTTTAAGGTGGGGATACCACGGATGAAAACATGGGTAGGATCATCTCAAAAACTCTCTCAGTCCTTGGAACTATTGCTGCTGGCCTTGAGGTTTCTGGAATTGACATCACAGAACAGGCAAAACCCCATTTTGATATCGCACCAAATCTGCTTTCCGTCTCGTCTTAAAAGTACTGCATGACACAAAATGTGTGTCTGAAAAGGCTAAACCAGTGTTTTCCACTTTGGGGAAGGGGGACTAATGAGCCCTTTTACAGCATATCTTTCATCATTGCCCACTGTTAAACCAATGAAAAATGATACATTGAAAAGTGTATTCCAATTCAAAACTTTTTTTCAATCTGTATTATTCTAATAAGATAATAAAATTCTTTAAATTAGGAAAAAAAACAAAATTTCAACTACAAACAGCTCTACAGTAAAATCACCTTTTGAGACATTCTATTTCATGCATATGAGGGGTTCTTTGCCCCTTGTCCTCTTTGCTACCCCTTGTCTTATCATACCCCCCCCAGCCCTTTACCTTCCAACAACCCCAAAACGGTTGATAAAACTATTTTTCACTCATTTTTGTCCAAATTTTAGCTGGTGCCAAAGCTCTTGATTATCAAATTTCTGACAACTTCAGCCGGAAAAATGAAATATCGAATTTAAAATTCAAAGCCACTACTTGGAAGTTTTTGATAGATAAACTAAACTTGTTTGTAGCATCAATCATACAGTTCCATTATTTCATGCTGATAAACGGACGGTAGAATAGTTCTTAATGGAACAAAAGGAAATGGGTCTCAATGGGTTAAGGCATAATAGATATCAATTCACTTTCATGAGACATGGTTGCTGTTAATTTCTAGTGAAAATGATTTGAAATCAAAACTGACAAGATTGAAAATTATTATTCACTGGTTTACTTGAACTAGTGACCTCATCTTATTTGTTATCATCACAACCCTATTTGAATTTCATTCTGAGCCTTTCATCCAATCTACAGGGGTAGATCATTCTCATTCTGTTATTCATGGCCATCCCATCCTGGAAGGTTTTTCGTATCAGTTAATTCTTCCCATTTATCTTTCTGGTGTTGCTTGCCTTCCCCTTGCACTGAACCAGTATACAGTTATCTTTTGATAATTGCAGTGGTTATTGTAATACATTTTGAAGGATTATTGAGAAGAAAAAAATATATATATATATACACACAGTATATATCAACAAGAACCATAGATTTCATAAGACTTCAGTGCAATCATTACCAAAAATTGTTTTTCTTTTTATGCTATTTACATTTATCCTTATATTTTTGCAGCTTTCGAAAAAAAAATTTCATCCAGTCTGAGAAAAGTTGTGATAACAAGCAACAAAAATATTATAACGGTAGAGAGTAGCATAAAAATAAAAAAAATTGTTAATGGTTTTTAATACTTCATCAAATTAGTGATTAATAATAATAATTCATCTCAGAAATTTAGAAAGAAAGTGAAAATGTTGGAATCCAGATTTAAAACATAGACAGTAAGATATATAGAAGAGTAAAAGCCATTATCACATACCAGTGTGTTGTAATGAAAGTCCGGTTAAGTCTATAAATAAAAAAAAAAGTATTTTTAATCCTTATAAAACAAATATAAGCAAGGAGAATGTATTTTTTGTGTACGTTCAACCAGAAAGAAACATTTTTTAAACATTTGCAAAAAAAAAAAATCTCAATAATAAGCATTTAATTATTTTCTCCCAACAAATGTTACAAACAAAAAATGTGAACATACACATAGTGTATTATATAAGTAGTTTGTTTTATAAATAACAGCATTATGTGACAGGACATTCACTAGCTGCGCCTTCACCAATAAATTTTCTAGGGATATTTTTCTCCAGTACTGTGTATGTCAAATGGTTTACAAGAGTATTTGCAGAAGTTTCACCCCAAGTCTTCATACCAGCACATTGGGCACAGTGTAATATTTGCAGAGTTTTGGTCTTTAACTAAATGTGTGTTTTACTGGCATATAAAGCAATTTTTTTTCTTTAATTTCTCAATACTTCAATATCACACCGCAAATTTATCTATTATCATTATTGGATATAAACAAAGATTATTTTTCTGAGCTGTATATTCCTTTAATGAAGCCAGGCAATTCAAGAACGAGCCAACAATAGTGAATTTGATCTTCATTGGGTACACCATTAATGTGGCCCTGAATCACAGTAAGCTGATTCCAAGCAAAACAAAATTATCAAACTAATGTGGATAAACAAATGAACCAGCATTGTGATGTATAGATCTGCACTTAATATACAATGTAAAATTAACAGCTTTTAATACCATACAATATTTTCTCTCTTTTGAGCATCGTAATCTCACAATGACTTCAAAATAGGACACCTTGGTTTTGCGCCAAGGCAGCAGTGAATCCATGATATATAAATGTTATACTTGATGATAAATATTTTTGATATCTGTCGTAAGGAGTCAAGGTTGAAGGTGCAAATCAGCTTCAGTTTAACTATAGAGCCACATGATCAAATAGTTAAAAACAACCAGACTGGACTCTCTATGGTTAAAGGGTGTGAGTTTGATTCTCAACGTAGGTTTACGCTTCATTTCCGATTTCGCTGTTTAATGGGATTACATACAAAGTCAAATTAAAATTAAGATGAAGAGAAAGAGTATGGAAAACTCTTCATTAGCAAAAAATCCCCTATGCACTCAGCAGCTAATTGAGTAAACACTAATCTGTGTGATTATGGTGGAGGTATCTCTTTGGTGAACTTGCATCCAGCCAAGGGGGGTGGCCATGAAAACTTTTAGGAATAAATTTTTGGTCTCAACTAGACTTAAACATGTAACAGGAACAATTGAGAGTTATGTCCTAAAAGAAGGACAAATGCACGATTCAGTTATTCTTAGATTATTATAGATACATCTCTAATTTCATATTTATTTTTAGTAACTTTTACACTAGAAGCATAATTCATCTGACAAAGTTCAATATAAGTGTAATATCAATGAATAATGAAACAAATGAGTGACTTACCTATTCCAGGGGAAACTACCCTCTCATAATGATATGGATTGACACAAACGCTATCTGCTTTTATATCAAAAGCATACTGACAGAATTTAGCATGTTTAAGCTCGTTTTTATGTAAATCTGGCCATCGCCAAATTCTTGCATAAATGACATGTGGAAAACCTTTTCGTCCAGCGACCTGTAAGAAAAAGGGGAAATTCAGAAAAAGAATAGAACCAAATTTATATATAACATATTGCCTATTCTTTAATGGGCAAAATGAATATGCCATATGGGTTGGATGAGGGGGACAGGAAAGAGGAAACATGGGTTGGATGGGGGGGACAGGAAAGAGGAAACATGGGTTGGATGGGGGGGTACAAGAAAAAGGAAACATGGTTGGATGGGGGTGCAGAAAGAGGAAACTTATATAACATATTGCCTATTCTTTAATGGGAAAAATGAATATGCCATATAGGTTGGATGGGGGGGACAGGAAAGAGGAAACATGGGTTGGATGGGGGGGCAAGAAGAAGGAAACAGGGGTTGGATGGGGGGGGGCAAGAAGAAGGAAACAGGGGTTGGATGGGGGGGTGCAAGAAAAAGGAAACATGGGTTGGATGGGGGGGGGTGCAAGAAAAAGGAAACATGGTTGGATGGGGGTGCAAGAAAGAGGAAACTTATATAACATATTGCCTATTCTTTAATGGGAAAAATGAATATGCCATATAGGTTGGATGGGGGGGACAGGAAAGAGGAAACATGGGTTGGATGGGGGGGACAGGAAAGAGGAAACATGGGTTGGATGGAGGGAAACAGGAAAGAGGAAACATGGGTTGGATGGGGGGGCAAGAAGAAGGAAACAGGGGTTGGATGGGGGGGGGCAAGAAGAAGGAAACAGGGGTTGGATGGGGGGGGGCAAGAAGGAGGAAACAGGGGTTGGATGGGGGGGTACAAGAAAAAGGAAACATGGGTTGGATGGGGGGGTGCAAGAAAAAGGAAACATGGTTGGATGGGGGTGCAAGAAAGAGGAAACTTATATAACATATTGTCTATTCTTTAATGGGAAAAATGAATATGCCATATAGGTTGGATGGGGGGGACAGGAAAGAGGAAACATGGGTTGGATGGGGGGGCAAGAAGAAGGAAACAGGGGTTGGATGGGGGGGCAAGAAGGAGGAAACAGGGGTTGGATGGGGGGGCAAGAAGGAGGAAACAGGGGTTGGATGGGGGTGGGGGCAGGATAGGGAAGACATGTAGGATGAATGGGAGCAGGATACAAGAGACGTGGATTGGGACAGGATGGGGTATGGAGTATGGATGGGGAGGCGTGGATTATGAGGAGGGAGAGGAAAGGGAGGCGTGGATTATGGGGAGGGAGAGGAAGGGGATCATGGAGAGGGAGGGGAAGGGGAGACACGGGTTCGAGAGGAAGGGGGAGACATGAATTGGAGAGGAAGGGGGAGACATGGGTTCGAGAGGAAGGGGGAGACATGGGTTCGAGAGGAAGGGGGAGACATGGGTTCGAGAGGAAGGGGAGACACGGGTTCGAGAGGAAGGGGAGACACGGGTTCGAGAGGAAGGGGAGACACGGGTTCGAGAGGAAGGGGAGACACGGGTTCGAGAGGAAGGGGAGACACGGGTTCGAGAGGAAGGGGAGACACGGGTTCAAGAGGAAGGGGAGACACGGGTTCGAGAGGAAGGGGAGACACGGGTTCGAGAGGAAGGGGAGACACGGGTTCGAGAGGAAGGGGAGACACGGGTTTCGAGAGGAAGGGGAGACACGGGTTTCGAGAGGAAGGGGAGACACGGGTTCGAGAGGAAGGGGAGACATGAATTGGAGAGGAAGGGGAGACATGGGTTTGGAAGGGGGCAGGAAGGGGCAGACAAATAGGTAAACATGCGAAAAGATAGATGTGGGAGAACTGAAGTAATACAGAATTGGATATGGTTAAAAAGGGAGACATGGGAAACAATGAGTGCACAGCTGGAAAAATAAACAGGGATGAGAATGAAAGACTGGTGGCCCTTTAAAAAACCATGTATCCACTCACCTGTAGTCGTCCATCAAGTGTCCGCTGAATTGTTACACATTTGGTGGGATGTGCCCCATTTGTTGTTATGGCAGTTATCAGACTATCTAGTTCATCTCTTTTTTCCTTGAGCTTCTTGACCAAGCTTTCAATTGCCCGTTTAGCAAAGCTTTCGCTCTCGCCACCTTGACGGTGACACATGAGGCTGTGCACGATGCTCAGGCAAGCATCTGCCGACGTGGGCGCCTGACTCGTTATTGCAGTGTGCATTGCGATCTGTTCTTCGTTTTTTCTTAGTCGTCGTTTTTGTCACACGCCGTGGCCGCAGGCAGCCAAACGTCGTGGACTGAGGTAATTCAATAGTTACTTCCAATAGAGGTGAGAGAAGTGGTACCCTCCAGTTCCAACATCAACTGGGAGAACAATATCTGAAACGGAAGATAAAAGTCAATTTAATGAACAAGGTATAGCAGTGAAAAGCAAAGTACCAACTCGGTAACAAATATGTTAACAGATTTACAATAACACAGGGTTGCCAAACTTTTTTGACCACTGACCTCTTCATGGAATTGTTGCTCTCTCATCAAATCCCCATTGAGTTACCAAAAGAAGCATAATCTCAACATTAACCTGTTATCTACATACATAAATTTCTGTCATTGCAGTTCAATGTTTAGCTCAACAAAATTTCAATTCCATTGGGATTGATGGCAACTCAATATGTGAGTCAGGGCTTTCAACTTGCAATGGACAAGGATTTATCTTGTAATGGGTTACTACTACTCTTAATATATGCATGATTCGTAGTTCAAGGGTCATACAAAGTTGGGGGGGTGCATGTTATTGGCTTCACACTAGTGCAAAAAAATTTCTAAATCATGAACAAGAAAAAAATTCAACAGATAGCGGCCAGTATTTTTCTTTGGATGCTTGAAATGAATGCAATATCTCCCCAAAAGCAAATCTGTCTTCAGTTAAAAACTTTGACCAGTAAACCCCTGAAAGAATGGCAAGCAATCCAAGTAAAATGAATGGAACCCAATAGGCAAGACCAAGAAGGTGTCCGTTCCTGCTGGGTCATCAGCCCCAAAAGACTCAGCCACATCTTTACTTTACTTTGGGTGGGGGTGATGTGCTCCAAAAGCGACAACCCAAATCCTTCACCAAAGGGAACACCTGTTCCTATTGAGTCACCGATCCAACAGCGACCATTTAAACACAGCTCTAAGACTGTCAACAAAAGGACAACTTTATACATAAGCACCTACAACGTCAGAACACTGTCAACTGACATGCACCTAACCGATCTAGAAAGTGAAATCAGAAATGTCAAATGGGACATCATAGGCATTAGCAAGGTAAGAAGACCCGGAAAAGAACTAATTGAACTAACAAACAGACATCTTCTTTACAGCTAAAGAAAAGAGAAAGTAAAACAAAGTGGAGTCGGCTTTCTCATCAATAAGGACCTCAAAGACAATGTAACTGGCTTCAAAGCCATCTCTGACCGAGTAGCTAGCGTCACAATACAACTTTCGAAGAGATACAAACCCAACAGAAAATAGACAACTTCTATGATGACTTGAACTCCCTACTCCAAGACACCAGAAAACACTTCAATGTTATCATCGGAGACTTCAACATACAGGTAGGACAAGGAAATGAAGATTGCGTTAGCAAATTTGGATACAAAGTGCGGAATGAGAGAGGAGAAGATCTTGTAAACTTTGCAACAGCTAATGGATTCAAAATAATGAACACTTTCTTCAAGAAGGGACCCAATAGGAAATGGACTTCGGAGAACCCCAATTACGAAACAAAGAACGAGATAGACTACATCCTAAGGGACAAAAACGATATCGTCAAGGACATCCAAGTCCTGAATCAAGTCAATGTAGGCAGCAACCACAGAATGGTACGATGTAAAATACAAGTAAACACCAACAAAGAACACTGGAAAATGTTCTGCACAAAACCGCAGTCTCTAAACATACCAAAAAAGCTCGAACTGAAAAACATTCAGAATTCTTACTGAACAAGATGACACCAACATCAACGAACTCAGCAACAAAATGACAGCGTCAATAATTGAAGTTGCCACTACATTCAAACCAATGAGGATACAACCCATTAGCAAAATCTCAGATGAAACTAGAAATCTCATGGAAAAACATAGAAACCTCAAGCCACCGACAACAACGAGGGAGAAAATTGAAGAGGCGGAACTAAATAAATTGATCAAGAAAAAACAAAGGGAAGACAGGAGATACACGACGGCAGTCATCGAATCGACTCTTGAAAAAGGTTGGGGCTTCAAAGCTATTAACAAACTCCTCAACTCAGGACGAAGGCAAATAACTAGCATACTCGAGGAATATGGAAACCTAACAACAGAGACAGGATTGTCGAACGTGCCAGAGAATTCTACCAAAGACTTTATTCGTCCAAACAAGGACTACAAAACAATGAGCGAGATACGCAAGACGTGAGCAATCAACTCGAGGACTTCCCAAAAGTAACCCTATGGGAGGTGAAACAAGCCGTTAAACAAAGAAAAGAATGGCCCCAGGACCAGACAACATCACCATCGACCTACTCCGAAAAGCGGGTAAAATCATCACAAGGAAACTGGCCGTCCTCTTCAACTTGTGTCTAAAACACAGTAAAGTCCAAGACGATTGGAACACTGCTATCATAATGCTTTTATATAAAAAAGGAAACCCAAAAGACCTCAAAAAATACAGGACTGTACACCTACACAACTGTGTATACAAACTTTTCACAAAGATCATCATCAACCGAATCACAAAAACACTTGATGAAAACTAGTCACGTGAACAAGCTGGCTTTAGAAGAAGATACTTGACCATGGACCACCTGTATTGATAAATCAGCTGAAAGAAAAAGCAGCTGAATATAAACTACCACTTGCCGTAGCATTTATCGACTTCAAAAGGCGTTTGACTCTGTAGAAATCCCCAAGGTCATGGAGGCCATCACTTAACAATGTGTAGATCCAGTATATGTTGAAGTGTTGAAACATATATACAATCACAGCAGCTTCTTCATCAGGTTTCATAAAGACTCAGACCCCTTTCAGCTCCAGAAAGGAGTAAGACAAGGTGATACCAGCTCACCTAAACTCTTCACAGCCTGCCTCGAGATGATCTTCAGAAGGCTAAACTGGGAGAGTAAAGGAATTAAAATAGACGGCGAGTATCTGAGCAACCTCAGATTTGCAGATGACATTGCCTTTTTTCGCAGAGAACCTACACGACCTCCAACTAATGATAGATGAACTAAATGAAGAGAGCAAGAAAGTCAGAATACACATGAACTTCAGCAAGACAAAGATCATGTGCAACAACCACATCGGAGATAAAAACACTAAGATCAAAATTGAAGACACAGAACTGGAGGAAGTAGACCACTACATCTGCCTAGGACAACAAATCTCCAGGAGACCCTCAAAAGAAGAAATCAAGTGAAGCATCACTCTACGATGGCAAGCCTTTGGCAGAGCAAGCTCAACCTTCAAAATAAGAAGATCCCAATAATCCTAAAAAGAAGGATATATAACCAATGCATCCTCCCGATAGTCACTTATAGAGCTGAAACATGGAACCTAACCAAGAGACAGATCCGCAAATTGAGAACCATGCAACGTGCACATGAAAGAATTATGCTTGGCCTCACATGGAGAGACCACAAGACAGCACAGTACATCCAGGAAAAAGCAAGAGTCAGGGACATCATAGAATCTCAAATGGCGGTTGGCTGGCCATGTTGCAAGAATGGCAGATGGACATCATGACTCATGACATAGATCCCCTCGAGATCACATGTGCAACCAAGGCCGGCAGAATATTAGATGGAGAGACAAGCTAGACAAGTTCAGGAAGTACTGGCTCCGCGACACCCATGATAGAGAAGTGTGGCGAATCCTGGGGAAGGTCTATGTCCAACGATGGACGTTAAAAGACTGATGATGATGACTTGAAAGTTATGAAAAAAATATTTTTCCTATATAGGATGAACTGCTTTAATTGAATTTAACCTTGGTTTCACTCTGCAAAATTTGTTTTTTGAGAGAATTTTCTATAAGGGAAGCAAGTGAAATTGTTCTGAAGTGGGAGATCAATTTACATGGTATATATGACCTAAAACAGTGTCTTTGAATACCCTATGTTCAATTTACTATGTAAATTCTACATGAAAAAAAATTATGAAAAAATATTCAAGTACATTTGACAAAACAAATCTTTCTTTCGATTCATTAAACATCATATGGTTTGGAGTCTGTGTGAGTCTACCCAACAGTGTGGAAATTTCATTTGAATCTGGTGCAAGCTAAACAATACTTACAAAATAAAAATAAATGAGGATTCACAAATTAGAAAATTTTATGAGTCTATTTTAAAATAGTCCAAAGGCAGCAACAGCCACATCCTATGCAAGTCATTTTTGATTTGATAGTTTTTATCTAATTTTAGGATCTTGATGCATGTTATATTTGTACTTGTAATTTTATTTTGATTATGGAGCTCATCAGCTGTTTCACCTAAACCCTGTTTTGGGAGTATTAAAAAATACACACATTTATAAATACATGAATTTTCTTCAGTGAAAGTATTATACATATTAGTTGAACATGTGGAAATTCCATGAGTGTTCATACTCTTGCATATGTATTTCTACAATTTAAGCAAATAATTTCACTGAAGTAATCCATTACCAACTGAATGTATCTTAACTGTAATAATATGTAAAGGTAAATGAAACTGATATATTTGTTATTATTGATTACTTTTGCTATCTGTCTATATTCCTGTGGTCAACAACTACAATTTATTTATTTTTAGGCATCTGACTTGTGAAATAGGAGTGATGAATGAATGACAGTTATAGTGAAGGTCAAGTCCCTTTCGGTTCCATTTAAGCATCAGCTCCCCATCCCATTCTGGCCCTTAAGTTAGTAGTCTCTTAGATCATAACTAATAAGTCTGATTCTTAGTGAATGCATCACTATTGTGGCCTTGTGCCATGCTAAGCTAAGCTGGGCTCTCCATTTTAGCTGATTTCAGAAAGAGGTTAGTGTTTTCCAGATGATTTTATAACTCAGATAATGATAGATACCTTTTCTAGTAATTCATATAGGACATTCATTAGTTTATTCATACTTACTATGTCCAGGATTCATCCTGTGGACTGAAAAAGTAAAGTACACTTAATTTGAGAATCAGTTGCCCCAGGTTAGTACCTCCTTTTAGTACTGAATGAGGAAGGTCAAGGCTTGCCCAGATACTTTTGTGATGCTAGTAATGGAAACTGAGTGATTTTTCTTCTTGCCCACATGCAAGTGGGCTACCACATCAAACTTAACTACGTATCATTTCCTGCCAATGAGGGGAGACAAATAAATATTCATAGCATAATCATAACATTCCTATTTGTAACCAAAATGGGAGTCAAGAGGATAAACAGGGTGAATGGGGAATCGTCAGCTGAAAGGATCACACGTTTCAATCAGTGAAGAGCCATGGGTATGCGAAACAACATAATCCACCCAGAAACTATTGATTAACATCCATACTTGAGCTTCGCATATCACATTACTACTTCCTTAGCCTTGGTTTGTGATATGTGAAACAAACTTAGAGGCAACAAGCACCAGGAGTGACGTAATTCATTTCCCCCTGCATTATTTTACCTATAGCTTGGAGGGATTCACATCTTTTCGAAGTACATTAGTGTGAAGTGATTGCAAACTGGTCCGGCTAAAGTTTGGATTCAGCTTGCACAGTCCATTCTCTGAGACGTAACCAGTTCAACTACCCTGCACCAACAATCTCAGGTGAACTATATAAAAAAATTAGTAAATAAAATTTTTTTTAAAAGTGGAAGAAAGCGTACGGAGAATTGATCTTGGTCTTCAAGATGAATTGGATGAATATTGCAGGTCAATAAACTGGACAATAAAATTGGCAGGTATGCAGCTACCTGAACAGATTTCAAAGTATCAAGCGTAAAATTTAAAAAAATAGATACATATTCTAGATCATATATCAAAATATATCTTATACTAAATCAAGTGCACGAAAATGGTTTCACAAATATTCACAAGCATGAAAATATGAAAAATTAATAAAAAGATGTGAGGCAGTTTAACTGAGTACTTGGTCATAACTGATAACTAAGGTCCGGATTAAATATGACAAATCCAGCTGAATTTTGGCAGCTTTAAAAAATGCCACACTCATAAACCAATCCAGGGAGGTTTTTTTTTTTTTTTTTAAATGTAATACACAGTACCTACTTTCAAAGTAAACTAATTTTCATGAATAAACAAAAAACCCAGAAGTACTTTTTTTTAATGAGTAATATCTTCCCAACCACCGTTGCTGAAACTACAATGAGAGCATAAGACTAAGGATCTTCTTACAGAACCAGTTGTTTTAGAGACAATTCAATAACTTGTCTCACACTGAAAATTGAGCAATTGACAGCTGTTGGTACCTCAATTCCTTATGCACATGGCTGTTTTATATTGAAGAGTTGGCAGTGATTCCATCTGTTTGTTTCGCTATCAGTCTTATGTCATGAAAATAGGGTGTCTTGAAATCATAGCAACAGCTAACTCAGAAAAGCAACTTTTTCTCCACAATTTGGGATAGGTAATGGTAATGCTCATGCAGTATCCTGATCAAGGAACATAATAAAACTTCCCAATAGAGCAGCTTTTCAGCTAGTATTCATACACACTTTATACAAAGATGCAATCCTTGTAGTCCAACCTTGCTTTGACTGGAATTTGAATAAAATTCTTGAAGTGCACTTGATGACATGTACTATTTATTTGTGTTCCAAGCAATCTATGATACTCGAAAAGAGTGGCAAGTGGTTTGGAAGTATTTTTGTGTTCTTACTGTGTAATTCATTTCCATAACCTGTGACATAATCCAACCACACAGCTTGTCAGATCTAACTCTGGAAACATGGAAGACAGATTATAAGGCTTGGACAAAAACACAAATACACACTAAGATATAGTCTAGAAAGCTTTATAGCTTTAAACACTAAATACATTAAAAAACATTTTTTTTATCTAAAATTTGTGTAATTTCAGTCAATTATTTCCCGGTATCTGTTGATATGATGTATGTATTATCTTTTACTGGATTTTATGTTTAACACAGAATTAAATAAGCTACTATGAGCAAATTCTTCTCTTTGGGATCATCAGTTGTTTACCATGTAGCTATTACATCAAAATAGCTCTGCAGCAGTGTTGATCAAAGGCCATCTCCCTTTAAGCTATGATTTTAATACATAAATTCATTTCATCTTTAGAGCCATATCGTAATACATGCAGTTCGTTAATTTATATAGGGTATTACCATAGAACATCATACATGGAAGCTATTTTAGGCTACACATTTTATTTTTTTCAAAACAAATGGCTTACTTATGTAGGTTACCTAAATAATGCATTCGACAATGATGTATCAATAAATATAACAACAGTCGTGACTCATTCAGGTCACTCCGAATGAATTATATGTGTGTGCATGTGATACTTTCCAGGGAGTGCAAAGATACCACAATCTGATCTTAGATAGACAATGATCATCATACATAATGTAATACTATATAGAAGTAAAAAAAAAAATTTGACTATAGTAGAGCCAAAACAGTACACTTAACATCAGGCATTTACCTTAAAATTTCAGCTATTAGAGAAAAACAAAAAATGAAAAAACAACAAATCAAAAAGTGAGAATTTTTTCACCGTGTAATATTTTCATTAGTTCACAAAATAGAAGGGAAGGGATAGAGATACAAACACTACATGTGCATAGGTGCATAAAATATGAGATTAATTTTCCTATGAGCTTGTATATTACCAAGTAACTAGGTCAAGAGTGGACAGCTGAATAATTGGAATTGCTCAACAGCCAACATAACACTTGCTGCTTCTCACTAATTTCCATCTCCAGTACTAAAACCAGCAACTGTGGTAACTGCATTAGGAAACTATTCTTCCTATCAAGAAAATATAACAAGTGCCAGGCATTTTATCCAACAGGCTGACTTTCAAATAATCATGTCTTAACACCTACATCTATCCTACTCCTGACTTCCCCAATAATACACATTCCTCCAGGAGAAACTATCGAAGATAAATTGTTATCAGATAGAGATACTGATAAAGAAATACAAAGCTATGTATAAATAGATGAAAGAATATAATATTAACTAACAAAGAAAATTTGAAAGTACAGTTTCATTATTGATATGAAAATTTTACCATCAAGTGAACGTTTACAAAGGTTTCTTTACACTACTATAATGTTGAGTAAGCCACATTATCTTTAATCTGCAGTGCTGTCATGTGTTGTCAACCAAGACCCCAACTGACCCAATTACCAAGTGTAGACCATTAGAAAGAGATATATGACTTGTATATCTCAACTCAGTATAAAAATCTATATCTGTACCCTTGAGCTTTATTAATATTTCAACAACTCTTTAATCAGTTTATGATAAATAGAACATTTACCTTCTATGCTTCTCGCTCATTGTAGTAACAAATACAATAAAAACCTTATATTATTTTTGATTTTTATTGATATTCATTCAACTTTTTAGTTCTATTCAGTAATTTAGAATTTACATTACAAATTTTGTAACAATAGTACCTGCAATTCCAGACCCCCTGTCTGGGCGTGACCAGTAACCAACAAACCTATTCAGTCAAAAAAATGCCTTTCCCCATAAATTTTCACAACTTCATACTCTATTTGATCAGTAAGCTTCAATGATCTATAACAAGTAGTAAAATAGCAGAAACCAAAGTAATCTGTCTTGTTATCTTGACAGCATTTTATTTTAAACAGGGGGTTACTGTTCATAGCTTATGTTCATAAAGTGCTGGCTTTCTTTAAAATATAAAAAACTTCAATCTAAGGCATGTCTCTTCATCATAAAGTGATTGAACTCATCAGAGGGAGATATCAGTTGTCAATCAAAACGTCTGTTACGTCAAATCTATTCATTGTATTGTAGTGATCTTTGTGTTATTGACAGAAAAATAATTGTAAAAAATTAACAATAAATTATTTCTGAAGACAATGGTAAACCAGAAATAACCAGATTTGAAAACTTGTTTAGATTCACAAACCAATGAACTAGTAGATGCATTGAGAAATTTGAGCCCAATTTACATACAAAATATTAAATTCCACCCAAAATATGCGAATGAGTCCATTTTATAAAAAATAACAGATGTTTTCAATTTCAAATTAATTATGAGAAATAATAAGTCGACCCCATCCCATTTTAATTTTATAAAATCTAAATGAAATATCCTTTGCAAGGAGAGAAATTTTTTAAAAATAGAATATTTTCTGTTAAAGTTTTTCGTTGTTTTTTCTATTAAAATACAGTGTATACTTTTTGTTTGAAAAAAAAATATGTATATATTTGCTGGAAATTTTTTCATTGTTTTTTTTTTCCCAAAAAATTTTATCATTAAATTCATAATGATTCTACTCATTGGACCTTCTTGGAATCAGATGAAACATGAGAAAGAATGTTCTACTTAATAAATAAAAAGTTTATCAAATCTCAATCTACTTTGAAAAAGAATCTTGATTATTTTTTTTTTAAATTATATACAGTACATTTTGCCTGTTATACTAACTCAGAAACTCAAAGTATGTGAAAGTATTTTTTTTTTAAATGATTAACTTTATGCTATTTTCTTGCAGGTAATCAAAATAAAATTTTCAAAGTGGATATTTAATTATGGCAATGCATTTCAAAGAGTATAAAAAATAGTTGTAAGCTGTTACACTAATAATCAAATCACGCAAAGTTCAAAAATTGTGAATCACACTTTGATCTGGCCAATAGTCTCATTGCGATAGATTATTCTTTTAACCCTTTTGCTTCCTCTTTTTTTTTTTTTTTGTCAAAAGGTCACCTCCCCATGAGGTGTCACAAATTATTTTTCAATTTTCATTTTTGGTGAATTCCATGAATGTAGACCTAGATATAGATAAAATTGCAAAAAGTGAGTGAGGACTTATTTTTACCTTTTATTCATTACTCTATTGCATACCATAGTATTATATATGCATTTGGATGAGATGGTCGGGTCATGCACCTCAACTTCAAGACCAACTGCAGTATGTCACTGGTCCTGGCTGACAACAAAGGTGGTCATTAATTGTATTACCTTAAATTAATGAAGTATATTCAAGAGTTGTTCAGTTTTTTTTTATCAGATAAAACGTTCAGTTATTGCTTTCAATTTTTCTTGATATTCAATGAACTTTTTTAGTTGAACGTACATCTTAAAAACCTTTCTATAATTACATTCTCAGTTTATTTTTACATTAAATAAAACTGTGTTTTGCTCAAGAACAATTAATAAAAATCAAAGTTGAATACAAAGTTTATTAAAGATAAGCAGATGATTTTCCACTGGAAAACCCAATAAACATAATTCGGGAGTAATTACATCGAGTTTTTTAATAAAGAGAGAATTCAGAAATTGAATGAATCATAATAAATCTGGAAGGTAAACACATTTTTAATTAATGTAAATCTGTACACTTACACACATGCACGCAATTTCTTTTTTTTTTTTAAATTTTGGAATCATCATCCTGCAATGTAAATATTCCAAGTAGACTGTATGCCATAGTAATAAATGTCTCAGTAGACTATACACTATAGTAGCATTGGTTTCTTTTAATATACTTGGGAATTGTTTAATAAACGTATGTCAAGAGTCATGCTACACTGTCATTTGTTGAATTAGAAATCACTACTGAAGACCATGAATATTAAATAGATTATTTCAACATACCTAAAAGCTTTTCATACAGATATTCTATTTTCATCAATTAATTCATTCAGTCAGTCAGATTCAAAATAAAAAATGAAGTGTGTTGAAAACTGGAAGAAATTATCATCAAAACTTCTTTCTCAAAAATTAAGTGGGCTTAGTAGATATACAAAAGAAGTTGCTTATTGTGATATTTTGAGACAAGATTTTTCAGGTAAAGATAATCAGCTGATAGGAAAGGAAGCAGCTTATTGTGATCACTTTAAATACAGTGTTTAAGACCAACTGATGTTGATAACATTAACTGCGATTATGATAAACATCTGTATTTATCTTAATTGTGAAGTGGAGTGGGCTCAAAATAACTAATTTGCTGTTTTCATTTATATGTCTATTATATAGTAATCAAAAGTCAAGTCTGAAATATGTTTTCATGAAATGATTATGGTCCACGAAGAAAAATAAAAAAACATTTCGAAAGATGAGATATACTGATTACTAAAAGCCAAGAACGAAGCTGATCTGAGTAATTTTTTGATGTAATTTCTTTGATGAATTAATTTGGGGAGGGGTAAGATAACAACAGAAGCTCAAAAATACAGCAATTATCCTTGAAAAACAATACAGCATATAGGACCTATTATTATAAGTAATCAAGTACACATTGCAGGCACAAATAAATCATCAGAATCTTCAAAAAACACAAGTATGGTTACCTAATGACTGTGCTCTATATTAACAGGGGTTGCCAAATTAGCTATTTTTCACATGGATTTAGCTATTTCCGATTTAGCCAAAAAGATTTACAATAGCTAATCAAATCAGGTAAATTTAATAAAAATAAGTGTACAATTCTTATCAATAATTTGTTCTGTAGTCTTAGTATATAGTTTTTTTTTATTTAATAAGTAATCCATGCCTTGAATTGTGCAGATTTTAATGTTAAGGTATTGCTGTACAAATTAATTTAAGTATAAGCTGAAAAAACACATTAGATTATAGTGAAACCTTGAACAATGCAGTTTTGAACAGCACAGAAAATTTACGAACTGCAAATAAGCTCTATTGTGCACTTTTTGAAAAAAAGCATGAAATTTCTAACCTAGTACATAACATGACATTAATTTTCAGACATACATATAAGTCAGATTTCATCTCTGAAGAAGAAGGCGAGAGATCAAATTCAAGAAGACCGCCAGTCAACTGAGTCTAACGTTAAAATGCATCCAATTTGGGAATCAAACAGAGTAAAAAAAAAATCAAAAAAAAATCAAGTGACTAAGTTGGGATAGCCCATTCATTAGGTGATACTGTTGAAGACCACCAGAACTCAAGAGATTGCATTTAAATCAAGGTCAAAGCAAAAAGAAAAATTGAAAAAACAAGTTGAGAAGACATTCTTTTGCCAATACATTTCTGACCAGAATTTATGACAATCTTTGCAATTATTTCACATATTTATAACAATGCATTTATGAAAAAGAGAAAAAAAACCTCATTACCTCAAAAACAGTTTCTCAACATTTTTTTTATAGTATCAGGCGTGCTCAAGAACAAACTTGTGTCTACCACAGTTAGACCACTGGGAAGGTATAATTTTCAAGATGGTGCCCAAACTGATGGCCAAATCATTATTCCTTAAAAATTACAACAAAAGGTTTCTCAACAGTCTTTTATAGTATCAGATAGTATCAATGACATAATAAGGGGCTACAACAGACAGACCACTGGAATAGAATAATTTTGGCGTCAAAAATGGATGCAAAATTCTTAAAATGACTATTATTCAAACAGCCATTTAATGACTTGGCAGCGATCTTGAAAAATGACAAGTTAGGGGTGGGTGAAGTCTGGATAGATAGATGGATATAGAAGTCAGAACAAATGAATAATCCAAACCCAGCAAAATTATAAAACTGGTCTGTTAAGGGTAACATTGATTAATAATTGATTTTTCATTCATTGTGTTGTGTAAAAAGAAATATATCGAAGAACATATTTCCTCAGTTTGGTTATATTTCAAGTTATTTTTCCCCCCATACAAGACTGGGTATCCCAGCTAATGTACAAATATTTGAACCTTCTGTTCAATCATTCATACCTTCTCTCCGAAAAAATACTAAGCCGATTGACCCAATATTTGGCATGGAGAAAAAATAATAAAAGAGTTCCCACTTGGGCTAACCTTTAAGATCAACACAGGTCATTTTCTAGCCAATTTTTGGCTCTAATTATCAAAAAATATCAATGTTTATACTAAGACTTTCATCATTCTTTCTTCTTCTTACAAATGGCACACATTTCTTTCATTAAAATCAATTCTTGAGAAAGTTTTGGTGTTTTTTGGTCATATATTGCTTTTTTCATGATGAAGTAGCTGATAACAGCAACAGTAAAACTGAGTAGTGTATTTTTTGATTTCTCTCTCTCTCTCTACCGTTTCTCTTTCCCCCAAGACAAGAAGTGGGAGGGAAGGTGGTGATTGAGTGAAGCATATGGACATATAACAATTACTGCTAAATGAAGTCTTTTTTCCTCAGAGATTAAAAATTATTCAATTACTTTTTCTTTTTTTACCTCTGTCATTTATAGTATTGCTAGCCAATATTATTAATTTTTTTTCCTACTATTTAGCTTCATCATAATTTTGGGGTTGATTTTTTTTCCAATCATAACTCGACATAAGCCATCATCCTACTACTGATTAAAAAATCCAGTTTGGTAGAACATTTACATCTCCATGTGAATAATTTCCCCATTTATTGTTTCTAGTAAGAGGAAATAAACATTATTCAATGTGCTGTCTATTTTGGAGTCCTGTTTTTCCCAGGCCACATCATGCATCCCTGCAAGCATATATATATATGAACTTTGTTCCACTCTTATAAGAATGAAAAAATTGCCTTAATCAGAAAAACAGATCCAAGCTTAGCCACTAACTTGAACCAATTTATTTACAAACATGATGTAACACTGGTGAGTATCACAATTTTTTTGCATGGTTTACTCCAGGCTGTACTTAAAACTAAGATAAAAATTCAACTACTTTATTAAAGATTCTCACTTATAATAATCATTGAAAACTGCCATGTTACCATGCTTATTATAAAAAGTTTCCCCTAAACATTATATAATCAATGTTTTACAGAAAAAAAGCGTTCTTTACACTTTACTTATCAAAAAAAATTCTATTTTTCTTTATTACATGCATACATAAACAGTGTTTATTTTTACAGATGATTTCAGTGGTTCTAAACCTCATGACAAAGGACCCCTTTCATTTAAATGAGTTTTCCCAAAGACCCCATTCTTTTGAAAGATCGACCTTTAATAATACTTTTATGGATGCAAAGGGATCCATGGTCCCCAGACAGGAACAAATGTAATAATCTAATTCTTACCATATACACAAAAGACATGCTAGTTAATATCAACCACAAAATACAATAAATCTATCAAAAAATTTTTGTCACAAACAATTTGGAAACCACCTAAAACAAACTCAACAAAACAATCCAACTGATCTGT